>JAOTQE010070381.1:0-17061 GCA_025631205.1 Nesometra sesokonis
TCCAAAATTACATATTAAACAAAAATTAAGAATACTTTGAATAACTGATCTGTAAAATAATAATAAAATTGATTTATGTTGGTGTGTCACAGTTTACTAATATTTTGAGGGTTTTTTTTGTAATATTTGCGTATATCGGGTGGCCCAATAAAAACCCTCACTTATTTCAATCTTCACTCGCTCAGATGTTCCTACAGGTACAAGGCTGAAAATTTGACATTATGTCCATCAGGTCTTTGTCTTTCATTTGGTACTTTTGTCACAATGAAAAAAATGAAATGTGAAGTCAAAAAATTATTTGCCAGATGGCAGGTGTCACTTATGGCAAAGTGCCAAAATATCCCCCTAACCGCAGAGGTCTTGTCTAGATCACAATTATGTGTTTCAACAAAAAAGTGTATAGACGAACTGAAGAAAAAAAGAGCCAGGGGCTGGGGGAAATCTCTGGATGAGGTTAGGCACTGCATTTCTTCATGGAAAAAGAGACTTTGCACAGTTTGTGATCAGGATGAAAGACACAAGAAGCATTTGTTGTGAATAGTAAAGAAAGTTAAACCTCCTTTCATTCCACTTCATTCACTGTGACGAGACAGTTCAACCAAAGACCTTTTAACTTTGCCAATTTATAGGCAGTACTCAACTGTGTATGTGTGCAGATTTTCAAGAAGCTAGTTTATTGCATATGAGTGTAAGAGAGGTTTGAATTTAGTAATGTTTTTTTTGGGCCACCCGATATATGTCCAATGATGAAGCTTAATAAATAACATAATTATTACACAAAATTGAGAATAATTGTTTTGATATTTGAAATAATTGTTTTGATATTTTGGTCATTTAAAGGGGCATTCCTTCCAAAATCTACCCAAAAATTAAATTTCTTTGAAAATTCTGTTTATTAATTCTAAAATGATAAATATGGTTAGTTGCCTGCACACCTCTTTAGATTTTTTGTCAAGTAGAAAATGGTAAAAGTTATTGAACTCTTTTAGGCTAAGCCTAGATGATTTCTTTGATATTTTCCCCATTGCTAAGCTAGTAGGCTGTAGATGTATCTGCGCGGATGTCACCAAGGCTATTCTCTCCAAAGTATGCAACATTTTTGCATGCAACACACATAGCTCGACAGTGGTTAGTAGATTTAGATTGTTCACAAAAGCATAACAAATACACCCAATTTATTTTTTAAAATCACCCAAAAAAAAATTCTGTTACTATTTTTCAGTTTTTTTTTTGAAATTTGAATACAATATATAGTCAAATTTAGAATGTTTGAATTTTTTGGACTTTAAAAGGAATGGGCCTTTAAGAAAACTTTGTAATAGTATCAGGGTACATTCAACTCTCCAAAACCAACCCTCCAGAAACCAGAATTTCAAGCACTAAACCAGACCATTTATTTCAAGTTGATGTTAAAGAAAAAAAAGAAAAAAATCCTAAAATTGTCTATGTACATATATGTAAACTTGTAAATGCCAAATTTACAAACGACGATCAAGTGAACAGATAGATGGATGATGACTCTAAATCAAACTGTATGGAAATCGAATGCCGTGACTCTACTAAGGGCGCTTGATTTCGGGAAGGGTGACTCTATATTAAATAACTGATTAATTCCTTTTTTTTTTCAATTATAGTATATTACATAATGTTAATCCCATCTCATTTCATTTTCTACTCCATTCAGTAACATGTTTATTTATTAGTATGGTTTCTTTACTAACCACCCCAATACCCATTTCACACTGAATGTCTGCTGTGTAATCCTTGAAGCAAACGTTCCAACCTCTGAGATCTAAAATTTGGAATATTTTTCAAAGTGCGCCCTCTATCTTAAAATACTGTGCCTTCTATTGCATTTTATGATGGAACGGCCAAAAAAAAAAACAGGCCAGAAAGGTGTTAACTAGCGCCAATTACCATAAATTTAGAACGATTTACGCAATTTTTTTATTTTAAAAGTACTGTATTTATTGATTAAACGTTATTCTAAGCCAAATTATGGTGCTAGAACATGTTTAAATTTTAACAGAAAATCGGGAGATTGCTTAAAAAATTCTGAGACTGTTGAAATCTCTTGAGACTCCCGTACAAATCGGGAGGGTTGGAACCTCTGTTAAAGTGTCACTGGGGAGAAGTGTCTATTTATATATGAGGCTAGTCATGGCACACCCACCAAGTTGTCGCACAGGAAGTTATTGAGAAATAAGCAAATAAACAACAGGAAATATAAACAAATACAAAGAAAATTTGTGTCTTATTTTGTCAATTTTGATAATTGACCCCTCATTTTAAAGCTTGCGAAATGTGTAATATGGTTTTATCAATAATATCAATAACTCAATTCTCAATTTTCCTACAACTTGGTGGCTTTGCCGTGTCATGTCTCATATTGTCTTTAGTGTTTCTCTCCAGAGTTCAGATAGCTGAATGGTCTTCAGTGTTGAGTTCAGATAGCTGAATTGTCTTCAGTGTTGAGTTCAGATAGCTGAATGCTCTTCAGTGTTGAGTTCAGATAGCTGAATGCTCTTCAGTGTTGAGATCAGATAGCTGAATGCTCTTCAGTGTTGAGTTCAGATAGCTGAATGGTCTTCAGTGTGGAGTTCAGATAGCTGAACGCTCTTCAGTGTTGAGTTCAGACAGCTGAATGCTCTTCAGTGTTGAGTTCAGATAGCTGAATGCTCTTCAGTATTGAGTTCAGATAGCTGAATGGTCTTCAGTGTTGAGTTCAGATAGCTGAATGCTCTTCATTGTTGAGTTCAGATAGCTGAATACTCATCAGTGTTGAGTTCAGATAGTTGAATGCTCTTCAGTGTTAAGTTCAGATAGCTGAATGGTCTTCAGTGTTGAGTTCAAATAGCTGAATGCTCTTCACTGTTGAGTTCAGATAGCTGAATGCTCTTCAGTGTTGAGTTCAGTTAGCTGAATGCTCTTCAGAGTTGAGTTCAGATAGCTGAATGCTCTTCAGAGTTTGAACTCGGTGGGTTCAAATGGCAAAACTATGTGTGTTTTGTAGTCGCCCCGTATCAAGGACAGTCGTTGGGTTATTTTGCATCCAGGCCACAATGCAGTACTAATAATGATGAAAGTCAGGTTTAACACAATCTAACATTATAAACTCCCTGCATTAATTGTAGAAAATAATTTATAATAGGCATTTTCTCTGAATTTATGAAAATTTGCATTTTTATGCATTTTATTGATTTTTGTGTTCAAAAGTAACCACATGCACATTATTGATATCGAAATTCATTAACATAAACACGACTGAGCACCATTATTGTCTTTTTACTTTTTACGTTCCATGTCATTGCAAATTGAAAGCTCGCTAATGGCATTCACATTGACTAAAGCAAATTTCAAACATTGTAACAGTAAAACTCTGGAGTTGTTTTTGTTAGTGTGAATGAATGATTACTTTATTGTACACTTAGTGAACCTGCTATTTTCTTCATACATTCACAAGCGCCAAAATTGTTTACTCTTCTTTTAAAGCTCTTTATATCGTTTACACTATCATAATGCAATGTAACAAATGTTCTGTGATGTTGAACCTTAAAGTTACACATTTTGCAAAAGTAATCATCGTATATTTAGATATAATCGGTTTCAATACATTAAACTTACCGTGTTTACCTACGGCATTTACTGTAAGGTCTTTAATGCATTGTACTGATTGACTGGAAAATTTAAACAATTTATTTTATTTGCCAATTTGGTTATTTTAAAACAAGAAAATTGCAAAATTTCATAATAAATTCATTTAATTACTAAAAGATAAAGGTCCTTTAATACTGTGTATCTTCATATCTGTTATGTGTGCCCATGCTTTCAAGCTTAGCTTTTCCACATTCCAGCTATTCCAGGCACCTAGACTCCAGCAAAACCAAAGTGTAAGATCCTGCATGTGTTGTATTAGCTTAGAAATAAAGCATTTCAAATGAGTTCATCAGCATTCCTTGTCAGAAAATTTGCATGAATATTAGTTAATTTTGTATCAATTTTATCGTAAAAATTGTTATTGTAATATAATAATATTATAATAACAATATTATATTGCATTAATATTTTTATATATAATATTAATAATTATAGTATATTTATATGGCCTTTATGTAATATTTCATTGTGTACCCTGGGATAAACCCCCTGCAGGTCTAAAAAGGTGCTCATGTATAAGTTATCTATCCAAGCAAAAAAAAAAAAGAGGAAAAAAGATTTTAATAGTATCAGGATACATTCAACTCTCCAGAAACCAGAATTTCAAGCACTAGTTGATGTTGATAAAATAAAAGAGAAAAATTGGTGTTAAAACTGAAGTATACATTCAAGTTTCTAGAGAGAAAACAAACACCATAGTGACCACATTCACTGGGATACCCAGTGAATGAAAAGGAGGAGGAAAGACATGACGTGTGCACAGAACTTAAATATGTTATTATTTTGTTGTCCACATATTCAATGTGCAAATCTAAAACTTCCTAATAGCATCCTTCAAATGGGACCTTAATTTTAGTGGGCAGGGTTTTCCCGAGTATGGTATTAGCCATCAAATTCACCAAAAATAGTTTTCATTGAAAAACAATTATGATATAATTTAGGTTTTTTTGCCCTTTACTCTTTAGTATTACAGAGAAGACAGGAATGCTCATAGAGGCCTGTAGTTATGTAGATATTTGAGGTAGGGATAACGCCAACCCAAAAGCCATGTCTGGTATGTCATGTTTTTTGGACAATACCAGTAGGCCTATAAATTTTTCCATTGGGAGAGCACTGGTGTACAACAATGTTTGTGTGCTTGTTATCAGGAGCGGATCCAGGAATTTGATTTTGGGGAGTGGGGCTTAAATCGCAATTTTGGTTTTGACAAGCCAAAAAAAATCTGTTGCAGCCACTGTACATCTGTTTTTAATAGTTCATTGTCATTTAAATATTTTTCATGTAATTTTTTTAGTGAGGCTTAAGCCTGTTAAGCTACCCCCCCCCCCATCCCCCTGTCTCTTAAACCATGGAGGAATTAATTTAGATTATGTGGTTAAAAATTGGAGGAGGAATTTATCTCATATGTTACTGGCCAATCTCCAATGTCATTTTCATGGGTTATCTTGATATGATGTATAACACAAAAAAATTACAATTTTATAAAATCACAAATCACATATAAAATTGATACAATTTTTTTATAACATTAGTTACTAACATTAATGTTTTATTTATAAACAAAACTAGTAGAATATTCTTCAATACAATAATTCTTAAACTCTTTTGCATTTTTTAAAATCTGGAATAATAGTGTGTTCTATTCAAAATATCTTTATTCTGAATTAAACAACTAAAATCAATAACTCTGATAGGATTATTATTAATTGTTAATTATTGTTAATTGTTTAATTTTGTATAGTATTTTTTATTCAAAATTGTATATAATTGGATTTTTTAAACGTTTATATTCAATATTGCAGTTTGATTGATTGGTTGATTGATTGATTGATTGATTGGTTGATTGATTGATTGATTGATTGATCGATAGATTTATGCCATATAATCAGCAATTTTGTATTTCATTGTAGCTTTTAAAAAACAGTTGTATTAACAAAGTTTATTTGTAAAATAAAATTCAGAATAAATATTTAACTGCTAGTCCTAGGTATGGTTTTCAGCATTTGCTACTGAATTTAAGCAAAGGTCCCAAGTTGTAAAACTCAGAATTCAAGGAGATGTTGTTGCATTGGTGTGACCACAGTTTGTAATCCTTGTCACATAAATTTGCATAAATGACCACATCTTGTAATATATGTTCCACATAACATTTGTATAGAAGACCACAGTTTATAATACATGTCCCGCATAAAATTTGCATACAAGACCACAGTTTGTAATGTATGTGTTACATAAAATTTCTGTGTTAAACCACAGTTTGTAATGTATGTGTTACATAAAATTTGCATACAAGACCACAGTTTGTAATGTATGTGTTCCATAAAATTTGCATACAAGACCACAGTTTGTAATGTATGTTACACATGGAGTTTGCGTACAAGACCACAAGGTCTGAATGCCGGAATAAACCTTGTGACGCCATGTGTCTACCCCATGAAACTTGGAAGATTATCTAAAATTCTTTGAGACACAACAATCCCAGAGATTTGGGAGCTCCGATTGCAATGTTACCAATCCCCTGGATTGCCCTTGGAACTTGAGATTTTCGGTCCATCGTTCAGGCTCTATTAAACCAACATTTTCTTCCGAATTTTAAATTTACCAAGAATTTCTAATTCTTTTTCAACTATTTACTAATACTTCCTAAGCAAACCAAGGGAGGAAGTAATGTTCATTCGTTGAACAATGATTAATTACAGTGATGAAAAAATCTCCAGAAATTTGACTTATACAACATGGAACCTCTGTACAGTAATTAAGTAAAACAGGTATGTTAATTTATAAGTGCATTGATCAGTAATCCAATCTCTTCAAGGTAATGGTAATATGTGAAGTCTTGCCACAACATGACTGATATCATTTGTGTTATCAAATTTGAGTAATCACCAAAATAGGTCTCTATTCATATTTTGGAGAAATTTCTTTTTAAAATTATTAAATATTAACCAATCATAACTAACCTAATATGTGTGAAATCAGTGACAGGATTAGATTCAAAGTTTAAGATCTTTTAGCCCATTTTTAAGTAATGGCTTTATTTATCTAACAGCAAATGGCTCCTTGAACAATAGAAGGGAACAGTTACCAGAGTTATCAATGATATTAGAGAAAATCCTAATTTAATAATTTTTTAATGTAGAAACATTTCATTTATACATATTTTCTGAGATTGATAGTATTTTAATTATGTAGTTCAAGTTACTTAGCAATTTTCTCAAAACATGTTACCATACATTAAAACTTAAACTCTCATATCTTTGTATCCACTTATCCTAGAAATGCCATTAGAAGTTCAGATTATTGCTTATATAGTGGTCTGTTTGGGTATTTTATTTTTTTCGATTTCAAATGAGGCTACTTGTTTTGTGGTGAGACCTCAGATATTTCTGTAAATGAAATCTCCACTTTATTTTTACATAGCATCATGGTTTCTCTAACAAGATTTCCTTAATACTTATAAAAGGATTGTTTTAAAAAGTAAACTAACATCATGTTTATCTAGTAAAACCAAGTGTATTTCAATATCTTTGATTAACTTTTACCTTTAGTTACGACACACACAATGAAGATGGTCAGAATGCACAGAAGGGTGACGTGACTCCTAAGTTTGCTGCCACCATTGATTTTGTTGAGGAATATCTACGACATGGTTTTGTTGAACGATACTCATTTGCAGATGGTGAACAAAATAAGCTTACATTTGAGGTTGGTAAAAATGGCTAAGATAGGTTGTCATCATTATCCATAATCCCCAGGGATTAGTGCCATCACAACTTGAGTTATTCCGGTCTCATGACCTGGCTACTACCAGGTCTTGACAGCCAGCATCTTGTGTTTCATCGCATAAACTGTCGCCACTTGATCCAGTCGATAATCGCAAAATCTGCGAAAATAAAAAAATGACGGATACCGAGACAGATCAACAATTACAGCCTGATTTAAAAGATATTTTGATTTAAATCAACAAAGATTGTCCAACCTTGAGATAAGATTAGAAGATAATTCTGAATCAAAAGAGGACAGTGAAAATTCAAATGTGTTTTAATTACTGCCCTGTTTAAGTCACACTTTAACACAATTTAGGTATGACTTTGTCATCATTTGAAGAACATATAACACTCTCCTCAGTCCTATCATCATTGGGCTGAGGTGCAAAAGTTTTTAGAATATGGCACCCCTGAATGCTTGGAAATGGCACTCTTACTTTCTAAAATGCTTTTGGAAGTTTCACGGTTTATTGCAATTAAGGAATGACTGCCATTTTTTGAATGCAAGAATAAAACCACATTCACCTCAAGCACATCAAGGTGTAAGCATTGTTTTATAATCTAGCACCTTCAGATGCTTGGAAATGGCACTCTTTGTAAATGATTTTAAGTGTCATAATCAAGGCCTGACTGTGTCACCATTTGAATGTAAGAGTTTTTCAGAACTTGAAAATAGAATGGTTATATTATTAATGTTTGATAATTCAAGGGAATTTCGTATCAAGTATTTGGGCTGGGCTGACCAAACCACTCCCTACCAAGTCCCCTCCACTCCCCTCACCCAAGAGCATTTATAAAGGTTTTTTTTTTATTTTTACAACACATTTTCAGGTGGTGAATTTGGCTAAGCACCTTATCTACTTCGGATTCTACAGCTTCAGTGGATTACTACGTCTAACAAAGACACTGCTAAAAATACTTGACTGTACCACAGATTCAAGGATACCACTTAAGATGGCTGGCAAAGCAGATTTAGGTATTACACATTATCACATCAATAGTGATATGATTTGTAGAATATGTGTCTACAAAACTTAATTCCAAGCTCTAAAGATCCTATTCAGTGGAATAATAAGTGAAATAATACAATTTGGCACCAATGGCATTTTTTGTGGTGTTTTATACTCTACTTTTGTGTTTGGGGGACTAGAAAAATACTAGCAATTCTGATTGTTCACATCCAGGAATTCCTGATTTCACATGATGTCATTGAAATGCATTTTTTTAGCCAATCGCTTAGGTAATTTGAACACCCACTTTGGTCTGTTAGCCAACATGTTACAAAATTATACTTGCCCACTGCAAATTGTGAGTTGCCCTAAGATGCCAGGAAAGTTCCTATGCAAAACCCAGTGTGTATACAATACTGGATGTACTACACTGTCTGACTGAATGATCCATATTGGTATGGTGTATTAAGGTTTTACTCCAAAGGTATTTCTAATACAGTAACAGTGTTAGTGTTCTCCCCAGAATTACAGGCAAGCACCATAGTAAACATCTAAATCAATCATACTTAGGCCAGACTTTTTTTATTCCTTGTTTCACAAACCGCCGACGCCGAAAATTCAAATTTAAAATAAAAATAAAATTTTATTTTTGGCTTGTTAGCACACCCTCCACTGTCAAAAATTAAAAAAATAAAATAAAATTGTAAAAATATTTTTATTTTTATCCCGCCGTCCGATTATAAACAATTATGAAATATTTTACCGACATGTATATTTTTCCCTGTTGCCAGAACCAGGTTTGTTCAGAATTCTTGAACTGCGCTAAGTCTGGTTCCTAATATTTACCTCAAAATGCCTCTACACACTTACACGAGCTCTTTTTCAGAAATCCCACTAAGTTCCAAATTAATAAAAAGTAGAGTTGAATAACAGTATTTGTTACCAAAAATAAACTTATATTTTTAATAAATTCTTATTTTTTTTATCCTCCACTTTGATTCCTCTGGAATTGGTTTTTTTTTGCTAATGAAGGAAATAAAAGTTTATTTTTATTCCGCCCTCCTCCCTACGAAGTAAATAAAATAAGTTTGCGAAACAAGTTATAAAAAAAGTCTGGCCTTAGGGCTGATGCATGATACTTTAAATAATCAGGAGCCATTTAAGTGTCTTTAATAGCATTGTGAGGTTATAAAAACCTAGAGCGTCATGGAAGAGGTTCCAAGCATCATGACCAACTTTAAGTCATCAAATGGGAAGTTCCAAGCATCCTGAAAGATGTTCCAAGCATCATGGCCAATTGTCAAGCGTGATGATGAAAGAGCCAAACATCATGGTACCATTATGCTTTTAAGGGCCTGGGGAGAACACTGAGTGATCTATCATATTCATGGCTGCCTTGAAAATTAATAGGTGGAAAATGCAATATTTAACCAGCTTTTAACCCGGCCACTACATTGAACATCAACAGTGTGTCTTGTGGACATATACCCAAGTATAAGCCCACTAAATTAAACATGGTATCTCATTCAATTGGTGATGTGGACATATACCCTAGTATAAACCCACTACGTACCACTACAGTTTTAACCTTCTTCGTAGGTCATCATCAGGTGAATGAACTAGCTGAAGCTAGTTCGTGTCATCGGTCGGTCTTCTCCGATGACCTCTTAACAACACAGAGGGCGCACGTCATCAGAGAAGACCTACCGATGACATGAACTAGCTTCGGCTAGTTCATTCACCTGACGATGACCTACAAAGAAGGTTGAAACTGTAGTGGTACGTAATATACATTTTATTGGCTTAGATAAAAAGAAAATTACGCTCTAAGGATGTCATTAAAGTGATTGTTCAATGCTTATATTTTTGACAGTAGCCGTAGGAATTGAATGTCGACTATAATGTCCATAAAAACCTGTTACAGATTGCAACATCTTGAAACTTTAGTTTGATCAAACTTGCTTTGCTTTGCAAATTTTATTCTATAAATTCTAAAGATCCCATAAGCCTAATTTTAGCTGGTGTAAGTCATGTTGGAGATTCAGCCGGCCATTAGTTTAAAATGGCACCACTAAATGTGATTGCTAGAAAAGAGGCTGCAGGTAAAAATGCTCATTTGAATAAATAATTTTAAATGATTTGAATTAATTTCCATATCGATTTAAATAAGGATGAAAAACTCTTTAAATATAATAATGTTGAACTGTGTTACATAATATATTATTGAAAAAATAATATATTGGTTAAACAAACTATATTAATGTCTTTTTTTAGTTTAATTTCCTGATTTTTAAAAATCAATATTTCCCAAATTATTTCCTTTGTTGACTAGAGCCAGAAACTCCAGCTGAAAACACAGGTGATCACCGTCATTTACATAAGTTTAAACCTCCCCTCATGGTGTTGGTATTTACATGCATGTAACTATTTTTGTGGGCAGATCATAGTAGATGGGTGCTTTCATTATATACATTACATGGTTCATTATGCAACAAATGTAGTAGTTTTAGCAGGTGCAAGGGTTGGTATTCTCATAGCTGTATTTTCTCCACCTCTGTTGTGTTATGTGTCTGTAATGGTTTTGGTATATTGTTTGTACACTATATTAGCCCTATTTATTAGCAGAATTTATGTTTTATTTTTTATATAAAAATAGTTTTTTTGGTTGGACATGGTTTGATTAATAATGACTTATACAGTTATCTTTAATAATGATGCATTTTATAAGAATTTTTAGTATCTGTAATAAGACCGTTTAAACCAGTATTGTTATTACTATCACAATTTTCAACATCTTTTATTAATAGCAGAATTTTTAACATTGTCTAAATCCACCATTGGTATTACTTGCACTCTTAAACATCATCTGAATTATTATTATTATAATTGCACAATCTTCAACATCATCTAAACCATTATAGTTATCACTAGCACAATATTAACATCAACTAAACCATTATTGTTATTACTGGCATCCTTGTTTCAATTGTTGTTTTCATTGAAATCATTATTTCAATCATTTTGGTCATTTTTATGATGATCATAGCGTCAATGACTGCATTATCTTTGTATATCATCATTGTTGCCATCATGATGATAGTGATCATCATCACCACCATCCTCATCACCATCGTCATCTTCATCATCATCATCATCATCACCACCACCATCATCACCATCATCATCATCATCACCACCACCACCACCACCACCACCATCATCATCATCATCATCACCACCACAATCATCATCATCATCATCATCTTATCATCATCATAATCTCCATCATCATCATCATCATCACCACCACCACCACCATCATCACCATCATCATCATCATCATCACTACCACCACCACCACCATCATCATCATCATCACCACCACAATCATCATCATCATCATCTTATCATCATCATCATCATCATAATCATCATCATCATCACCACTACCATCATCTTCATCATCATTATCATCACCATCATCTTCATCTTCATCATCATTATCATCATCATCATCATCATCATCACCATCATCATCATCATTAAAACCATTAACATTACAATGTTATACTTTTTGTTGGAGATGCTTATTTCACTCATTTCTCACACCCTTTCCCTCCATTATCTTCAACTAAATGTAATAGAATTATTGTATTTGTTACCAAATAGTTCTTGTTTCCAGATTGGTTAATAATAGTTACCAAAGTTTCTATATATCTCATTTTTTTTTTATTTTGTGGTCACTCTTCATATAATTTGCAATTATGAGAATCATTCATGTTAGGGTTGTTATTTGTGACAGGTGTTGTCTCATCAATTTTACCAGCATCATTATCATCATTTATCATCATCCTCAACACTATAGCTATAGGTTAGGTGTCACATCTGTCATCATAGTTATCATGCACATCACTCTCACCAACGTCATCCTTATCATAGTTGTCACATCACTCCCACCAGCATTATCCATATTATCATATTGTCACATCACTTCAATCAGCAGCATTGTCAGTGTTGACATCATCATTGACGTCATCGTCGGTCCCACCACTGCCACCATAGTTGTCACATCATTCCAACCAGCATTGTCATCGCCGTCATTGCCGTTGTCATCATCGCCAGTTGTCACGTCATTCCAATCTGTCACCATCATCACTCTTATTATAGTTGTCACATCTCTCCCAGCAGTATTGTCATCACTGTCGTTATCGCCTTCATTACTCCTTTCAGCTTCATCATCCATATCAGAGTTTTCATATCACTTCCACCAGCATTGTTGTCATCATCGTCATAATCGTCGTCAGCATCACCAGTTGTTGTGTCATTCCCTTCAATGTCATCATCAGCATTACTGTAGTTGTCACATCACTTCCACCAGCATTGTCATCACCATCATCCTCATCATAATTATTACTTTACTCCCAACAGCATTGTCGGCGTTGTCATCATTGTCGTCCTCACCAGTTGTCTTGTCATTCTCTCCAGCGTCGTCACCTTATCATTGTAGTTCTCACATTACTCCTACCAGCATTGTTATCGTTTTCATCATCACCATCGACATCATCATTATCATCAGTTGTCTTGTCACTTACACAATGAATTCTCCCAAAACGAGAACCCTTTAGACAGTTCAGTTTAGAAAGAGTCAAATTAACCAGTTTTTACATTTTACATTTACATAACAGTCTTAACTTTCAGAATAAAGACAGCTTTAACACATAGATGGTCTTAACAAAGCCACCTTAGTTAGACCATTGCTATAAAACAATCTTTCCTAAGACTGTGGTGAGTATTGAATCTCAAACAAACATGCCATAGTAACAGTAATTAAGGGCGCTATTTTGGTAATTTTTGTGCCACATCATGCTCGAAAATGTTATATGGGATTTAATTTCATGATATAGAATATGAATAAACAGTGTACTTACAACAATTTATTGAAACAGCAAGTTCAATGTCAAATTATGCTAACACTATGCCAAAAATGATTTAAGACCACACAAAGCCTTTAATAATTAAGACCGCTAACTGCTAGTTATAGCAATGGTCCATAATTAAAGGCCATGCATGATGTCACGATTATAAATGGTAAACATTAAGACTGTCTAAAGACTACTTATAGCAATCCACTCCTTTAGCTTGAAATTTGATTACCTAGTAGTCAATTTCGGGATAGTTGATCACTGTGTACATGTAAAAGTAAAAATTTCACCTCTTTCTCTTTATCTTTAGGAGGCAAAGGTAGTGTCCTGAGTTCCATACAAGGAGTAGGTAATGTTATGACCCACATGGTGCTAGGCACTGGAATACAAATACCAGTGGAGCCAACAAGCAGTTCAACCCCATCAAAATCACCCGACAAACTAGTACATAAAAAGGAGGATGAAAAGGTTATGGAAACCAAGTTAAAGATTATTCAAATTTTAACGGTATGGATTATTTTTATTGTATCATCAAGTGGCGTTTAGCTCAAGAGTGTCATTTAGCTCACTTGGTCAATGTGGTGGTAAACACTGCACTGTGCGCTGAACCGTGAATACTTACTAGTTTCTGGTGCAATCAAATACTATACCACCTCAGCTGGATGCTCAAAATACAATTTAATATCACACTGTCTTTCAGATGAGAGGTTAAGTCATTGGTCCTATGAACAACATGGCCCACGTGTACATTAAAAAACACAGTGCACTCTTCGGAAACGAATAAGGGATAGTCAGTGTACTGCCCAATCACTACCGGAAGGATTCCAATGGAAACATGTCCACTTCGGACTTTCTTGGGTTATCCTTGGTATCTAACAATACCGAGTAAATCAAATCTTATTAATTGATTTTTAAGATAATTTCTCAATTTCTCCATTGGTTTTATTGAATTCTAAAGATAAGCAGAATGCTTACTATTCTGATGTTACTGTACGTGCATGTCAACCAGAATAAACTGAAGCATGCCGATTCCATTACCCATTGTTTAAAGTTTTCGCATGTCCAAAGAATGTTTCTATGTTCGTAAGCATTGTGCTCCCAGTGTGTGGCAAAAGGTTAATGGTGAGCAAATTGCTAAGAAAAATTTCTCAAGTGCGCGCCAGGCTTTAGAAGTCAAAGGATTACCCGCTTGGCTAATGATCAATTGACAACATGCTGAGTTTTAGAAAATAACAAATTAAAACAAATTTAATTTAGAAGGATGCCACAGAGCCGGGGTTCAACAAGTTATGAGTACTTCTTATTATACATACAAATATGACTATTATATTTTTACAGTTCCAAGGTCTTTTGAATTCTGCTCAAGTTACAACATACTCTATTTGAATAAAAATAATATTTTCATTTAATTGATTTATTAGTTTTTATTTCTATTTATTTTAGTTTATTCTTGATGTCAGGCTTGATTTCCGAATTTCCTGCTTGCTTTCAATTTTCAAACGTGAATTTGATGAGAATAAAGAACAGGATAACGATGGTTTGCTGATAGATGGCAGTGATGGTCCAGGTAGTCAGAATTAACATTAACACAAAAACAATTAGTGTGATTCATCAATCACACTGGCAAAGGCATATAGGTTTCAATTTACAGAGCACAAAATTATCGAAGTCTCTATGTGCTTATAAAACAAACTAGTGTACTTAATTAATTTCATTCATTTATCGATTTTCAAAAATATACATCAAAATATCAAAAATTACCTTTATATAAAAAATATGAATATTAAATAGGGATTGCTCCCTAAATTGCAAATTATTTACAAGCAAAATGAAAGAATTGTTTTTTTTTAAATATTTAAAGTACATTTACAAGAGAATGATAATATTAGTACAACACTTCGGAACATGACATCAAAATCATGGTACTGGATAAATTGATCAAAAATGTTGGAGAGAGAATTAGGAATGGGCTAAAGTTAGAGAACATTGAGCATTCAGTAGTCATTTAAACTATGGGATATGGCTGTTATTATATCGTTGTGTTTTACAATCTTTTTGAGTATATTTATTTGCATTTCTAAGATTATATGGTACCGTTTCATTTCTTTGATTAGGAATCCATTTATTAAACAAAGGATGTTTAGTAAAGTTGGTTATTAAATTTTATAATGAAGAAGTGATCAGAAAATACAATAGGGAAAAAAAATATGAACATTAGCACTAAATCTCAAAATTGTAAATGGTCAAATAACAGAGACTTCACTAAAGAACAGCATACACAATTTTCAGACTGAGCATTCCAAATTTTCACAAACCGTTTGCCTGGGCAACAGATTGTTTTAACCCTAACAAATGGTTTGCACACTGAGTAAAGTTTGTTCCTCTTTTAGGAATCAACCTTGATGCAATTGGTGATAAGGCTGAGACGATATTTGAGGGCAAGTAAGTTTTATTAAATTATTTATATAGTTTTTTGTAGATTCATGTTTTTATACTGTCAAATTAATCATTGATTAGGTATCAATTCTTTGAAAATATAGTTTTATCCTTTATTACATTATTTTATTCACTGCAAACATATTAGCATTGTCAAATACTTTTGTTAAAGCTATTTTTTTTTACTGTGTCTAAAAAAAAATAAAACAAAACACAAAGTGTAATCAGATACAATGTAATTTTAGATTTACAATAAAAATGCTTGTGCACATGTAGAAAGTAAGGTAAAATTAATTAGACATTATAAAATCAAATTTTAAGGAAATTGTTACAATACATTGTTTTGTTTTAGAAAATGTTGTTGAATTTTGAGTGACTGTGAATGGTAAAAAAATGTATGATAATGTAGTATAGTATTAGTACACTTTAGTTTATGTGTTTATTATTGTTAATTTAATGTTAATTGATATTTCCTTCTAATGACCTCTTCAATTTACCCCTCTGCTTGCCAAGTTGTGAGCATACCGATGCAATAAACAGTAATTCCTTGCAAGAACTGTTGTACGTTCGTCTGAACTCCCTACAGTTCTCACCACGAGACGTAACTACATTACAACATGTGCTTACACAGTACATCAATATGGATGTGGTACCGCAGTGAGTAGATTGACAAATCAGAATTGTTTGTCGTGTGCTTGGAAAATTGTAAACAAATATTAGGTTGCGGTTCAAATACTATGTATCTATATCGCATCTTGAATACCCGGGTTATGATATGATTTTTCTTTTTTATTTTTTATTTTTAATACCTTTTTTTTTATAGAACTGGTGTTGGTATATGTGAGGTGTTATGACAAAATGAGTCGTGTTGTATGCCAGGTCATTTTGAGTTTGTGTGTTTGTGTTCATTGGTATCACTTTTATATCAGTGGCACACACTGTCATGAGTGGTGCAACCATGAACATTAACAAAATATAGAAACATGGGCAGCGGAAGAGGGGGGACACAGGACAATAACTCGGGAGGGGGACAGGCCCCCCTAAAATGTCACTCGAACCACAAAATGCACAATTCACAATTGAAAAACAGCATGTAACTATGGTATATATAAACATTGTGGCCTTGAAAACCAAATTCAGCGACCAGGAAAGCGCGAACTTAGAGACAAAAACGTTAGTTTTTGATGAGAAAAAAAACAGATTGGCGTAGCTCAGTAAAATTTAACCTCGCCCCCCCCCCCCCTAATTCGTGCATGGTTTCTCCAGTGGGCCTCCACTCAGGTTTCTGGTTCCCAGATTGATACAGATTGCCTGACTGGCAAACCCGCC
>JAOTQE010070392.1:0-11836 GCA_025631205.1 Nesometra sesokonis
ATAATTTATGTCGAAATATTGAATCTTGTCACGATGGCGTGTATCTCATTGCTTTGAGTATGCATTATACTTTCTTATCCTAATGAATGTTAAGGTAATTAGATCAAAGAAATGAAGTTACTAATTTCACTGTTCCTTAAAATAGGGCCTACATAAAATAGAAAACATAGATAAAATAGATAAAAATAGATAAAATAGACAAAATATATACGTAAAATAGCTAAAATGGACATAATATAGGTAAAATAGATAAAATAGATTAATAGATAAAATAGATGAAATAAAAAAATAGATAACAATAGATAAAATAGACAAAATATAAAATAGATAAAATGTACAAAATAATAAAATAGACAACATTTGATAAAATAGGCAAAATAGATAAAATAGACCTAAATATATTAACTTGTTACATAATTGCGGATTATTTTTAAATATATCTTTTACACGACTTGATGAGTGGTTGTTTTTCGTTTTAACCGTCATCATTATTATTGTGTTATTTTCGTGGCATGGATCATGTGTTGATAATCATTCAAAATACAATAGCATGTTAAGTTTCATTTCACTGTCACATTACGTGACTTTAATTTAGTAAAATTATTGTTCCAATCTGTTCAGGTAGGTAAGCGGACGAGAGTGTTCCTATGTTCGATTGATAACGACGAAAAAATAGCCCCAAATCGGCCCACTCAACGTGAAATAACAGGTAAATATGAAACATTCCTAAGACATATGTAATGCATGTCAACAATGTGACGTGATTAAATTAAATGTAATATTGTATATGAAGGAAAACAAGCTGAACCGACAAATAGATGCGGAAACAGCGAACACGCCAAGGTTATTCTCACCATCAAAAACAACTCGCACTCGTCATGTTTCGCAAGGAGAATCATTACAAGTGTGTTTGTTTTATGTGAGGATTGCTGCTTGTCTTGGGCAGTGTTGGCTTGCTATTGATAATCCTTAGCCACGCGCTTACAGGAATAAACAATAACTAAATACACAGGTCTATATCTAGGTTAACGATGAATCTTTGGTCCAATATGTTTCATAAATCTTCAAAAGTATCGACCAGAAAGACGAAAGGACACCAAGACAGACGGACAAACAGACAGATCGAAGCTAAAAGCTTATGTAGACCTCATATGCTCTTCATAGATTTTTTTTTATATTCATAATTTGAAGATGGAGATGGATGCCTGTAAAAAATGAAAACTGCTTGATACATTAACTCAATGAAAAACTTATGAAAATTATTTTCTTATCGGTTCGTTTCTCGCATATAATTAGGCCTAGGCTATTTGTTTAAAAATTAAATTAATCTGGAAACGTATTGATCTTAATGTGTACTTTTCTACATGCATGTAACTTGATAACGACTTGGTCGCATTGGATGGAAATGTTACCAAATTACACCTGTTTTGGCTTGAGTTATTTATTTTGACTTTTTAACCCCACATTTGCTATATTCGCGGAATGATAATTTGATCTGTTGCACCAAAAATTAAAGTAGGTCTAAAACATGTTGGAAAGAGTCCCTCCCTCTAATTAGCGACCATTAGGAGTGGTTTATAGGCGTATTCATTTTGTGATTAACTGGAGATCTTTATTGAGTTTGTATTTAAACTAAATAAAAATTCATCTGGTTCAATGGTCCAGCATAAATAAAAACACAAACATAATTGTACGAAATTACGTAATTGATACGTTTACAGATTATCATCTTTGATTATCATCACAACCATTATAATCCCATAATTATAAGGCAACAATCGAAAAGAACATTAAAGATGTATTGTCACTTGAAAAAATGTTTAAAAAATAGATTTTCAAAATAACTTGGTTATTTTGAAAAAATACATTAGCCTTTACAATGACACTAGAATTAGGCTATTTTAACAATATTTACCCCAAATATTGCATATTTTTATTACCTATGCTAAAAATGAGCAAAGAAACATCAAAAGGATGGAAGCCTCTATAATTTCGATCTTTTCTCATTGTAAAAGTCTTGTTAAACAAGTTTTAAATAAACTAATTTCTATTCTCGGGTTCTTAACTTTTGATGTTATTTTGATCTTAAAAAAGAAATTTTAAAATTAATGTTGATGAGTTTTTTGGTCATTTGCAGGTGAATATACCCTATAAAATATCTTCATATACAGGCTACTAACAGGAACTAACAATATTATTTAACTCAAACTTTGTTCCATGTGTTGTTAAATACATTGTTAAGAAAATATGGAAGGCAAAAAGACTGGCCTAGAGGCCTATTATTCTAATTCATTTATTATTGGGGTTCAATGAATGTGTTAACATCTTATATTTATTCGAAGTGACCAAAATAAATTGAAATGTATTATACACATGTCTATTTTTTTCTTTTATATTCATGTGATTTAGTTCTGATGTTTTTTCATGGCTAAATAGGCCTATGAATTAAATTTAAGACAAAATGTATTTTCGTTTTTATTTTTGTCTTTATAAATATTCAAATGTTGCTGCATATCAATCCGTGATTAAGTATAACCGGTGTATATGGTATTTTTCATCAACTTTAATTAAGGTTTAGGTGACATAAGTTAGGCCCTGAGTAATTCGTTCTTTCCGCGTTTGTAAGCATATCGCAAGGCGGTCAGTATTGGCCAGACACCCATGTTTGCATCTACTTCCACCATAAACGGGCTTCAATTACATCAGGTCACTCTAGTTCAAAATATCTATTTAAACCTGTACTTTATTCGTTCAAAAATGAACAGGCGTTGTCTTGGTTACGAAATTTTCAGAATTTAATTTTTTTATTTTATATCAGCAAAAATTGTCCTCTCATGTGTCTAAATTGATTATGCGGCACGCAGTTTTCAGGCAAATTAAATAAATACAATTACGTATAAATTTAATAAACTTAAATATTTTCGAGCGGGGTGAAGCCCGCAGAAATCTGGCTCTTATTGACCCCTGGACCAGGGCCTACGTTCGGATACTCTGCTCCATAAATCCTAACAGACGTATTAATGTTTTGATTGTCAAGCCGTACGCAGACAGGGTATGGCACTAAACCTTCCAACTTTCAACTCGATTAATAAGCTTACCATTTTAACAGGAAATTCGTTTGATTATGATATGTCATTAATTTGTCTGAGATAGGCCTATTCATAATAAAAATTACCGGAAATAATTGTTTAGTTAGCGGCCACATGGACCTCTTTTTAACTTAAAAGGTGGCTTGATGGTCATAGGACAACGTTTACCTATGACAGGCCTGTATCGAAATAATATCGAACTATAAGTAGGCCTAATAAGCACGACTAATGTCTATATTAATTAAACCTTGTTTGATTACGGTACTAATAACTATTCAGTGTTCAGTAAAAAAATAGGCTACTCAATAAAAAAAAGTAGAACAACAATACAGAAAATTAAAATTAAAATCTGGTGTTGCATATATGATAAACATAATAATATTGAACATACGTATTATGACACTGAGGATTGTTAGTGACAATTGCATATGCTTTAAAAACTATAACGACAGGCCTACAAATACGCCACTGACTATAATACAAGTAACAACAGTCTAAACATTAAATATTCTTATAAATATATAATGTAGTAATTAAATGTTCAGTTTTCTGAATAGGCCCATTTTTACTATGTATTAATCAAATCAATATTGTCGTTTGTTTGCCCATTTATATTCAGGAACTTATCAATTAATACAATTATTATTTTAGCCCGAAAGTTTAACAAAAAATTACATTAATTAACCTCCATTGTTCTTGAGCCTTCGTATTAAATTGACAACAACCGTAAAACTTGTATTGAAAAAGAATGTATATTTCACAAGCAATCCCGCTTATTATACAAATCGAATTCAATTAGGTACATAATATATAAACTCAGTTAACGAACTTGAAAAAATGAATTGTTAAAAAAAACGGGAATGAAAAATTAAATTAAATATATTTTAAATCGTTAATACATAACCCATGTGTTGATATAGAGTGCAAATCAAATACAGTACTAGGTTTTTGACCCGTGTTAAATTATGTTGGTAGCCAGCGACCACATTAACCCCCTTGCAATAAATCGAAATGTCAAAAAATGTATATTCTAGCGAAGCGGAAACGCAAGTGTAATGCGTTCCGTATGAGAGTACATTCCGGTACTCGGGATTGGCCATACACCGATGGTGTAATATCATTTTGGTCAAATCCAAATTATACAAGACATTAATTACATTTGAAAGTTACCTAATGGAACAGTGGTGGCATGAATTCGCACTTGTTATTTTACAATTTAATTGTGTCGTTAAATCACTGAGTTAGCCTTGGGTTCGTTGACAGAATGAAGTCCGAAAAAATAATATAATTAAAGAATTTATAAAAAATAACATAGACATGCGCATTTGATTTACAAAGCAATAGAAGAAAGAACTTAAATTCGTAGGGTTCAATAAACATTATCAACGTTATCTGAATGCAGTTATTTATGAAAGATCAACTGGGAATGCGTAACTAAAAATAGAAAGTACTTAAATATATATGTTACATTTTCTTTTAAAAATAGCGGAGGACAATATACCTATCAAACCATATAAACAAAACTTTATTCGATGGTTTAGGCAGGTTCTGGTTGACAGAGGGCGCCACTCAAATATTCACATTAATTCACATAAATTAATGTAAGAATTATGAGTAGTTGACTTATTTCGTTTTCTGTAAGGTAATACTGTACTGTAGTATTTTTTCCCGAAACAATTTTAATAATAAGTAAATTAAAATCGGTACCTTTTAATTTATCATACGACGAGTACATAATTATTGCTTATTCATTGAAAGTCCAACGAGTGCCAAGTTTCTGGGTCTATGATTAATTCTTCTCGCCTTCCCTGCCGATTGTGTTATTTTTATGTGATACTATTAAGACATAGATTTCCCTTGTGGGTGAGTGGGTTCGGGGTCAGTAGGCCTTACTGTGTTAGGTGCACTGGTAGGGTCAACCGGGCCTTAGCATTGGTATGTGTATGCTTAAGGTCGATACTAACTAAATTAAAGATATATATCTTATTAATCCAATAAAATACCACAGTCTGTTACAACAGTCCAGGGGCCAGTTTCCATATAATTGATTTTTTATTTGTTCAAATGAACGTTCGCTTTCAATTATTTTACGTAATGTAGATTTATAATGTTGTACATAATTCGTCTTTTTTTTTAAAGATTACAGACTTCCAAAAATGCCACGATGTAGGTCTATGCAATTACAAATAAAAAGAAAGCGTCAGACAAAATGATAATAGGCCTATAACAACTTAAATTCGTTCAGTGTTTATAGTTGATGAAGAGACAATGAAATGGGCGTCGCATATTCATCGATCATATAAAATTAATATAAAGGTCCGTAACAAGATTAGTAAGAATAGGCCTACTACGATATTAAAAATAAATTAGACTTCATGTATTAGCAATATTAGTAAGTAGTCATATTACCAAACATTTTAATGACCTGTGCCTATTGTTTTGTTTTAACTACTGTAGATTTAAATTGTCTACCCAATTTGATTTAATTCGTTATTAGAACCTAGAAAGGCCATACAGTAATAACAAGCCTATAAACGTAGACGCATATTAGGCCTACAAGATTACGAATATGCTGTTTGTTGTTCATTTCAATGTAAATAGGAGATATATCTTTTATTTATTCATATTTTGCAAAACTACAGAAACAAACAAACTGCTTATTAGTAATTATCACATTACAACAATAGACCTATGTTTAATTAGGCCTAAGCTGATTTTTATTATTAATTTTGTTAGGCCTATATTCCTAAGAATTTTAATTTGTTTGTTTGTTTAGGCCTAATTTTAATTAGAATGTCTTTGAATGACGTAAATTTCCCGTCACTTAAAGGGATAACTAAATAAATTTTCTTAAAGATATAGTAGTAAGAAAGTGGATGGACATGAGATATGAGTGAAAGAGCAGGCGTGGAGGGAAGGAAATCTGTCATAAATAACGCGTCAATTATTGACAATAACGCGTCAATTATTGGTAATGGTTGACGAACTGATTGACATGGGACACCGTAAAATACTCAACTACACGTCTGTAATTTCAAGCATTAAAGTATTGAGTGACGGTAAGGGATGTTCTTTGTAACCATTCCAAATACTATCTCCATCATAAAAAGGAAGGCGGGAATTAAATCATCTCCCATTTTAGGCGCTTTCGTTTCTGAGTTCATGATTTTTAGTAAGAGGTCAGTAAACAGATGCACAGTATGTTATGGAGCGCCGTTCACGCAACAACCCAATGTGAAGTTCGTTACGATCTGTGTACCGTATAAAATGTTGCATAGGGTAAATATGTAGGCCTACAAGATTTTATTAACGGATGCATTTCTTACTCCTGCTTTTCCACGTGATTCACTTTCCGTAAATCGATTCATTTTAACACGATTCATTTTCCGTCAATCGATTCATTTTTACTAGATTCATTTCAAACATTCGATTCATTTTTACTAGATCGCTTTCCGTCAATCGATTCAATTTTACTCTATTCACTTTCCGCCAACCACTTCATTATGATTTGATTCACTTTTCGTCAATCGATTCATTTCGCACTTTACGCCAATCGTTTCATTTGATCCACTTTACGTCAATTGATTCATTTTTATCCGCTCACTTTCCTTCAATCGATTCATTTTTACCCGATCACTTTCCGTCGATCGATTCATTTTTACCCGATCACATTCCGTCAATCGATTCGTTTTTACCCGCTCATTTTCCGTAAATTAATTCATTTTTACTTGATCGAATTCCGTTAATCGATTCATTTTTATTTGATCATTTTCCGTCAATCGATTCATTTTACCCGATTTTTATTTATTGCTACTCAATCCACTATTCATCGATTGGTTAATATTTACATGAAACTCTTTAACTGACTTGTTTTCCAAATTCAATTTCCATCAGTACATTTTTGATTTAAAAGGATTTACATGTACTGGTGGAGATTTTTGCACCACGTCGTAAGATATATTATGCCGTAAACGGCGTCCCATAGAAATGGCTGGGGGTTAGGCAAACCTGGTCTGTGACCTATCGGACGCCGTGAGTGTAACACTGTTGACAACATGTGATGAAAGATTCACACTGCTTGGTAGGTTATCGTGATTCAGCTCAAATTAATTGCAATAATAGTGAGGTTTCGCAAACTTACGAAATACGAAAACGGAAACGTCAGACTCCAATTTTTTAAAGTTCCAAAATGTGTTCATAAATATATCAAATTTTCTACCTATGAATTGTTGATGATCGTCGTAAAATAGTGACAAACTGTGACAAATATTTAAGGTGTTCTATTCAAATGTTACAAGAATGTATATGACGTATCCGTTTTCGTATTCGTATTTCGTAAAGCTGCGAAACCTCACTATTATAGAAATCAACAATTAAAAAGGAACATGAAATTTGGTATGACTCAAAAACATGCCTATTAATGCAATCATGTAACCCTATGCAAGGGATGCCAGTCCTATGTATATACTAATGCAATCATGTAACCCTATGCAAGGGATGCCAGTCCTATGTATATACTAATGCAATCATGTAACCCTATGCAAGGGATGTTAGTCCTATGTATATACTAATGCAATCATGTAACCCTATGCAAGGGATGTTAGTCCTATGTATATACCGCTATTTATTAAATATTTTATTGATGATTAATTATGTATAATTATTACGATGTTTAATAATTTTTGTTGTTGACGATGAAAAACGTGAATGACGAAGGGGACAGTATTTACAGCTTATGATGGTAGTGGTGATGATGATCCTCATGATGACGATGATGAGGATGATGGTGACGATGACGAGGATTATAATAATGATGGTGATTATGATGGTTATTAAGATAATGATGATTATGATTATAATGATGACGTTAATGATGATGATGATGCTATTGATGATGATGATCATGATGATGATGATGGTGATATTGATGATGATGTTGATGATGATGACGACGATGATGATCAATATCTGAATTTGTCGCAATACCAGGTCTGATTATGTTGTTGTTGATGACGATGGTGATAATGACGAGGACGGTGATTAATGATTATGATGATGTCGAGGATGATGATGACGACGATAGCGATGATGATGATAATAATAATGATGATGATGACGACGATGATGATGAAAATCTTAATTGGTCGCAATATCAGGTTCCTTTTCAACTTCAACAAATTCCAGATTAACACGTAATTCAATAACAAACACCAGTTAATATAATTTATCACACAATGTTTCACTGTTCATAAATGTAATAATCTGGCGGTACTATTTCCTACGGTACGTCTTATAATAATAAAAGGCAATATTTTCTGGTTTAGTTTCAAATAAAAACAAACGTAGATTTAAACAATACTTTAAAAAAAGACTCATTTTCCGGTCTGTGTAATTAATTTATGTTAATTCTTTTTATCGGTTTATAAAAATGCTACTACGTGTTAACAATTTGTATAATAAACCTGAAATAAAAAAATGATCCCTACAGCGAGTCTGGACATTTAATAGAGTGTAATTTAATAACCAGGAACAATAGAAAAAGTAGATTTATAAGTTTTATGGAATTATTACTAATTTATCTTGAAAACATTGACTTAATTAGCAAGCTTGTAATTTAAATATGAGATTTATTAAAATTAGGCCTACCGTTGATATTGCGAAACAAATGAATTATATATGAAACGGCTGGCTATAATTACCAAATTAGAAAGGAACATTAAGTTCGATCAACTTCAAGCAAGAAAATATAATGCATACTCCAAGCAATGAGATACACGCCAACGTGACAGGATTCAATCAGAAAGGTCTAATCAACTTCAAGTAAGAAAGTATAATGTATACTCCAAGCAATGAGATACACACCATCACGACAGGATTCAATATTTCGACATAATTGTTTTATTCCTGATGACATAATTTATGTTGAAATATTGCTTGGAGTATTCATTATACTTTCTAAATAAAGTCATCAAATCAAATTCAATATAGGGTTAATTACATTTACGCGGGAATGATTTCATCTCTGAAATTTAAACTGGGAAGCCGCACCCATTTGAGTTAGTGATGCTGATAGTAAATCATTGATGAATATTTAGATGCTATCACAGGCCTATTTTGTATTTTAATAAAAAAGAAAATCATCAAAAAGCTATTGTCCACACAAAAATAAGGAGAAGCCGTGTCTATGAGTAAAACAAAACTCAAAGAAAAAATAGAGATTGCAGGACGCCTAACAAGAACAGAATCAACAAAGAGGCTCACTTAATAGAAACCAAGAAATGGAATTTATATCGATAGAAAATTATACAAAAAATCAAACATAAAAATAAAACAAAGCACAAACACGGAGATGGGTGCAGGACGCTTAACAAGAACCAATGAATGAACAACGTGGCTCACAGAATGAATAGCAACCAAGAAATGGAAATCATATCGATAGAAAATTATATAAAAAAGCAAACTTAAAAATAAAACAAAAATAAACAAAAAGCAAAAAGAAACTTAAGCCTAATTTAGTCATCCTACTATTTCAATTGATAGTGTCACTTTAGTAGTAAACAATTTTTTTTATCTGGAAAAAATAGCCGTTAAAAAGTAATCAAATTAAAATAAAATTTCAGAGAATATATTAACACTTTCCAGACGCAGAAAGTACTTAACAATGCAATGAATACCGAATAAAATTATCAAAAAGGTCACAAAAATGACGTGAGAGGGACATGTAGGGGTGACATTCACTGATGATGATACGACACAGCGACAGGTTGGGAAGTGACATGCGACAATGACAGACGCGGAAATGACCAGCGACAACTGTCACTTTTTAAAAAAATCTTTAAGAAAAAGATTTGCTGATTTCGGAAGCTTTTCTCTTCGACCTGGTAAATGTAATTATTTTTTCTACTAAATTAAGGTCTTAAAAACGGAATGAAGGAAATTAGCGAAGAACACCAAGTATCACGTTGAAGGTCCAATTGCCTCCAGCGGTTCCTGGTAACCATGTCGACAAACTTGACAGATACTTAATTTTGATGTCTTAATTTACCATTTTAATAGTTAGCCTACACATGTCAATAGTATATTTGAGTATTGATACTTACGTTCATATTTATTCATAAAGACAAAAATACACCACTCAGTGCTGTTTATAAAGAACAAAATAAAACACATTCAGAATTGTAAAAAAAAATCTGATTTCACAGATATAGGCCTATATATTGGCCTATTTATCAAAGAAATCCCCAAGGGTCTTAATACATCTGAATAATAACTGAGCATATTAATTGAGCGTATTTATTGAAAATTTTAAGAAATCTTCAATTATAATACTAAAACTTAAAAAAAAATTGTTTGCGTATGACACCGTAGATGGCGCTCATTTGAAATTACCTATGCTGTTCTCGAATGAAACTGTTAGTCGTACTACTAGAACTAGAATTTTATTAATCATATCGTATATCTCATTGCTTGGAGTATGCATTATACTTTCTTACTTGAAGTTGATTAGTGGACCTTTCGGACTATGTTGACCAATTGCATACATTTTTAATATTGAAATTAATTAAAGAATAAGTCTTAAAATAATATTCTTAAAAGAATTTAAATATAAATTTAAACTACGAAATTCACCTTGTAATTTAATATTAGTAATGATATAGGCCTACGGTGTAAAGGTTTGTACTGTATGATAAAATACCAGTAAACAAGGGTAATAAAGTTTGTTTTCGTGTCACATCTGGCAGTGCGTTTTATTATCAATTACAGAATGAGTCGACTACATCATGATAATTTTCATCATTCTGAGGCTTAAGGAGTGGCGTTGTTAAGTCGTGGGATAAGACACTACTACATCCAGCTTAAGAACCCAGAACCTCGGGATTGGGAGGCAGGCATGTTAGTCACCAAGCAACAGTGCCACTTCGTTTGCGGTAAGCCCCGTGTGTAGTTGAGGAAAATTTTTCCTGATCAATTCTCGACCAATACTTCGAATATCCTCAGGGGAGTGGGAGTGAATTATTAAAGATATCTTACACAACTTAAAAAATGTTTTATTGAAGGTGATTTTATTGTCAGTTTGACAATAAATTTTACAAGGTTAATAAAATCAACAGCTGAACAGACAATTGAAGCATACAAGTCTATTAATATCTCAAATAAAGTCGTCTTTCAACACACCTTCCCTTTTAAATGTTTTTACGTGATTTTATTTCCGCTCTTCTTTCTTTGTATCCTGTCACTTTTCTTATGTGCAATAGTAGATCTTCGAAGGCTGTTGTAGTCGATACCATTTGTCGACGTCACACAAACTTAACCTTCTTGCAGCTTATTATTCATAGATCAAAAAGTTTAGGCCTACAAAACTCAGTGAATGACAAAAATGTAAATTAATGAAAATGGCAAACGTAATAAAAATTACAAAATACGTGATTAAAATGACAAAAATGTAATGAAAATAAAAAAGCAATAAAAATGACGGTTGTATTCGATGCCATTTGTCTACGTTACACACGACGCTTATCGATGCCATTTGTCTACGTTACACATGACGCTTATCGATGCCATTTGTCTACGTTACACATGACGCTTATCGATGCCATTTGTCTACGTTACACATGACGCTTATCGATGCCATTTGTCTACGTTACACATGACGCTTATCGATGCCATTTGTCTACGTTACACATGACGCTTATCGATGCCATTTGTCTACGTTACACATGACGCTTATCGATGCCATTTGTCTACGT
>JAOTQE010070403.1:0-17053 GCA_025631205.1 Nesometra sesokonis
ATATATGCCTACAAGAAAATGCAAAAATATCTTTTATTAGAATTTTTTGAGGGTCAAACCATAAATAGCCTCTACTAATTTATGTTTTTGACTTTCCTTGGGCTGTTGCTGAAAGTGTATGTTGTGCGTTTGTAAATTTATTTTTGGCAACGATTGCCTCCCATAATGTCGTCAGAAAAAATAAGTCATATCAATGACATTTAAATATCCTCATGGACCCCTTTTACAAATCCAATAGGCCTATACAATAATGCTTATTTAACTCTTAATCAATTAATGCAAGTAATAGCTTTTGAACTTTTTCCAATGTTTTCTGATTTTATATGTTTTCGAAATTTTGGGTGTACATTTTACATCTATTTTAACATTTTAACTAATTGTGTGTATTTTATAGGATATAGTATACTGGGCATAGAAAATATGGGCCGTCTTCTCCAATCCACTTTAGCTTCTAAAAATGTACACACTGAAAGGCCTTCATGTTGTTTGCCATTGTGATATTTAGTACACACCTAGTCCAATCAAATTGAGAGGTTTCAAAAGCGGTCAGTTCTTATAAAATTCGATATATTTCGATGTTCCTCTCAATCTGTCCCTGCAATTTGTGAGTGTCGAGATTGCCATCCTAGGAATGGAGTGCCTCTTCTAAATACCGAATAATTACGAAATAGTTACGAGTAAACATTTTTGATTGTTTACTGCCAAAATTCCCCTCTAGAAACCTATCTTTTTCAACCTTCTGATTCCATACTGTTAATAAAAAAAAGTTTACTCGAGTTTTTCACAATTTTCCTCCAAAATGTCAGTGAAATATGTTATCAAACCACCTTCATTAAACAAAACTCATGCCTATCTGGCAGAAGACGTCAAGTGGTCTTTGGCACTTGTACCAATATTTTCCAGATGACACTTGATTGATGCATGTCACGCAGATTCAGCGCGCGCGAGGTCTACTCATGACAATTGACATGCGATGTAATGCGGGTCATCTCAAACGTTTTGGAGCCTATGTTTTTATTTTAACCCTGTGTAGAGACTACCGTACTCAAGCTATTATCTCAAAAATTGGTCAGTACGGTATTAACAAAATTATGCCATTTTAATATCTTAAGTTTGATACTGTTTGGGCAAAGGAAAATTGAGCAACGTGGCATTAAAATTCGGACCGTTTTGTAATGCCAACCTGATAAACATTCAGCACTTGCATAGTTACATTACAATATTTTTACTGAAGGATTCTTGCACATGCGCATGAACTTTTTAAGTAAAAAACCCTTTTTTTCTTCGTTGACCTGACCTGACCTGACCTGACCTGAACTCCTTTTTCTTTATCATTAATTTTTTAGATAAAAAGGGAATTAGTGATATTGGAGTAGGTTTATCTTCTTTTTCTTTTAAAGAATGGCACCGATTCTTATTATAATACATTGCAGTATTAATAACAAGTAACACCGACTAATTTTCTTGATGGCAATGTTTTAATTAAGTAGAGATGACGAATGATACCAAATTGATAACATATCGAACTTAATACGTTTTTTTTATTAAGCTATCGACAGACAGTCCAATAGGATTAATGATAGATACACCTATTACTGAGAAAACGCCTGTTAAATTTACAATAAAAGAACTATAGAAATTTGAAATAAAACCGTGAAACTCAGCCACGGATAGGACCGACAGACCGACATTGACTAATGGGAATAACCGAAAGATCTTTAACTAAATAAACTGCTAAAGTTGAAACCAATGCGACTGTTAGACCTTGAAAACAGGACACATTAAACGTAATGGAAACCGAGAAATAGAGTGACAGACCGACAGACTGATCAAAAAAGGAATGGAATGACAGGCATCACTGAGAAACTTCTCGAAAATTTCAAACCAACTAAACTGGTACAATATTGGTTCATTTAAACGAAATGGAAAACGACGGCAAAAGGGACCGCGTGTGACTAACTGACCAACTAACCAATGGGATGAAACATTACCAATAAATTTCAAACCAATTGGACTATTTCAAAAAATGATACATCCTTGTTCAAGGATATGTTGAATCATTAAGAGGTGTAAATTGAATTGTCTTGTTATAAATGTCAAAAAAACTAAAGAAGTTATTGTAGACTTTGTAAGGAAAAATAAAACCCACCATGAAAATATTGTAATTGATAGTGAGGATGTAGAAATTGTTGAAAAACACAGGTACCTGGGATTAATAATTGATAATGAACTAAATTGGGAAAGTTATATTAAAGAACTTCGTATCAAGGTAAATACAAGAATGTATTTTATAGAATGAAAAGATTTAATGTTAGCTCTCATCTTATTTATATGTTTTATTCCTCAGTTATCAAATCAATTCTATCTTATTGTATCATCATCTGGTTTTCTCATATCACAGTAGATATTAAGAGTCAACTACAGAAAATTGTGAATAGGACTGGTAGAGTGATTGGCGCCGATGTGCAACATTTAGAAGACGTTTTTAATACTTTAATTTTTAAGAAATTTAATTTAATTATGCAGGATCCATCTCATCCATTCCATTCAGACATTTTTTTAGTAGATCGGGAAGGGTTAGACATAGGCATCAAAAACTATCCACAAACCGTTTTAGACACTCAACATTGTACATCGCTTGTTGTTTCTTCAATCAACATTTCAAAAGATAATTTACTACACATAGGTTTCAATTGTTGTTGTTGCTGTTGTTGTTATGATACATTTACTTAATTATCAACAGTTTGTATGATTTTGGTACAAATATCTCAAAATGTTATTATTTTGACAATACAGTTGATTTGTATCTTGTATAACGTAATTCAAATCCATCGTAAAACGGACTGACGGACCGACATACCAACTAACTAACGGGAAGACCGCAAACCATTACAAAGCATTTAAAAATACAATTTAATTGGTTTTTTTTTTATGGTTTTCCAGGAACGACTGTTTATTATAATCTATACAATGATTTTTAATGAGTTTCGTTTTTGTTAATTTACTAACCGGATATAATAAACAAGTAGTACTTTGCATTGTATACTTGTTCTCGAATGTTCTTAATCACCTACACATACCCTTATTTCTATTAAAATCCATATTAGATAAGAAATATTGTAGGTTTCGTGTATGAGCACCTTTTTCGACGATACTGGAACAGGAAACAAAGAACCAATTTTAAAGCTTTATGTTTTAGAGTGGAAATTATGATGTAGCCTGCCTCTAGGGTGCATCGGGAACCATTAGTCAGTATTAGGAAGACAGAGGGTAATCCCGGAACACGGCAATGTCACACCAGTAAAAGTACAAACGGGTTTTTTTTACCGCGTAATAAAAGGAGCGTAAATAAACGCAAAAACGCCCGCGTGCATAATTTGTCTTGACGCACGCCTTTCTGTACGCGCGCGTATGTTTGTATCTCGATGTGTAAAGCAAGAAAGAAACGATCGAATGAAGCTCATGACAGAGTACAATTTTTTGCGCTAGTGGTCACTTGTGTACAATTTATAATAATTTTAACTTGATAAAAAAAAAACTTAATAAAAAAATGTTATTGTATTATTTTTTATGTATATTTTTATCCTGTGTAAACTGCTTAAATGGACAGCAATAACTATTACAATTACCATGAGGATTAATTTCAGTTAGTACACAGTAAATAATTACACATTATCAAGAGTTGTTCTGAAAAACAATCGTTATTTATTTTTAAAAGCACAATGACCGTTTGTGAAAGTACAATGTTAATTTGTGGAAGTGTGTTTAAATTTAAGAGTTCGTTTAGAATTAGTCAATATATACTTTTAATTATTTTGTAAAAAAACAGATAGTTTGTCGTCATTCGAATGATCGATGGCCGATGTTTTGACTGGTTTGCATCGATTGATTTATACTTTTCATCTTTACTTGCATCCCATTTAGGTTTATGTATTTATATAAAATACTGCACAATATTTTTATATTGTTTTTTTTTTAGTTTGAATAGATGCTGTGCAAAAAATATTGCCAAATTTATAAATTTAATTGTTCATTTATAATATTTAACATTTAATTAAAATATACCACAGGCGAAGTTTACAATAAAAACACACTGTCATTTCTTTTCTTTATAATAGATTTTCGTTTAGGATATTTCTAGGACTAATACTTGGGCAGAATAATGAAGGTTTATAAAGGATGTTTTGTAAAACAGACAATACTGTTAAATATTAATTTGATTGCAGTGGAAGTGGGTATCGTCTAAAAAAAAAGGTTTGCTGAGAAATCTATAATTTGTTGTCGCATAGGCCTAATTGGCACTATCCAAAATAATTGGACCTACAATTTAAGCTACCAATTTCAAATTATGAAAACTACGGTAATATTTATTGGGCGTAAAGAGCGAGTGTCAAAACGATTATGAAGGAAAAGTCGTACGCTGGCCTAGTTAATCTAAAAAAAATCAGGTGGTCTTTCACACATAAAAAAAACAATATAAACAAAAAATATAAATAGCGGAAGAAGACCATTGATGCACAATTTATATTTAAAATTTTATGTTATATTTTATATATACAGATGACGTAAAACGATTTAGGTGTGTTCCATAATGATACGAAATGTTAATTTAAATTAAACTTTTTTGATGGGTTACTATTGTTAGAACCATCAAAATCGACCAATCACCAATCAGTCAATAGACAAGCTTGTATGGCTTTATAGGTAGGTGGCTCACTTCAATTCATTCAGTGAACTTGTTTTACTAACAGAGAGAAGACGGATACCATTCGATCAGCATTATTGACTTTTAGTTTATTTGAACATACACACACAAATGGATCTTACAGAATTATTATTGATTAAAATTATCGTCGCTATTCTTTTTGCGAATGGAGGAGGAGCAGCTATCGGAGAACCTGATAATGATGGGGCACTATCACTATTAAATAAAGTAAGTCTAAACACATTTTTATCTCAAAGTATAACTACCATAACGTCATGACCTGTGTATTTTTTTTTTATTAAATCAACGTTTTATTTTGCCCCAAGGTTTTGCTAGACTTCTGATTTACATATTACGAGTTCAAATAGGTTACTTTAGAATTTTATTTTTATTCTGTGGTAGGTTAAACAGCGAAATGGCTATCATGGTTCAGTTAGGCCTATTTGTATACGTTATTCAGTATTTACCAACTTGAATTTTCATCAATATAATTTTGTCCAAATATGAGTAGGTATGTATGAATTTCACAGAAAAAAGGTTTCTATACACGTGTTTCTAATATAGAACTATGCTTACCTAGACGTAGTCATTTTGGCAAGGTAAAACTGCAGTAGGCAGGCATATAGAGATAATGGTCGAACTTATTAATTTCATAATTTAATCGAGTCTACTAATACTTGATAGCACAAACTGAAGGATCATAATTGACATTGACACCAAAAAGGTACAGACTATTATGCTCGCGTACATAAAACGGCGCGTATGGAGACGCAAAAGACCCTGTGCTCTGATTAACAAATAGAAGTCTCCTGTTTGCCTCTACGCACGCCTTTCTGTACGCGCGCGTAGCAGTTTGTATCTGTTACCTTGTGTCCCAGGCTGAAAGTCCTTGAATTAAAAGGAATATTGTCATCGTTCATTATCTTGCTGTTTGAAAGCGGTGCCTATAAAAAATTCAGTTTAATGAACGGTAGAATTAACTAAAATATTCAATCGATCGGTTTGTATGTGATTAATCAGTACAAATTGAGAGATAGATTATCAGATAAAACTCATTAGCTTGGATGCAGACAATAAGACAAGAGCTTCCTTTCCTATTTTTGTATTCAATTGTAAATACAAGGGTTATCAAGATGAACCACACGCCTAAAATACGTAATAGTGAGATATCTCGCGACTACTTCCTGAAAAATTAGGCTTTTAAATAGATGGCAAGAACTTAATTTGGCCTACCATTTGTTACGATAATCTGTATATCGTCAGCGATCCCAAGAGGCATTGTTTTGCGCGCTTACAGAATTGCGCGTAAGGAGACGCAGAACGCACGTGCTTGGTGATTAACAAATAGGAGTGTCGAAATCTGTCTACGCGCACATTTCTGTACGCGCGCATAACAGTGTGCTTCTTTCTGTTGTCACTGGTATGACCGTTACAGAATCTACTATGACTACTGAAACAAAGACAAACGTAATGAAGAAGCGGTGGCCAAAAAGCACAAGAGAGCAAACAAACAAAAATTAACGGATGTTAAGTACGGCATTATCCTTTGTATAAATAAATTGGTATAAATTACTGTCACTGTTGTGATTCATCCATCCATATTTGGTCATCTGGAATGCAATTCATATAATAAATAATAAGAATAACAATAGTTTAATACATACTATACAACTTATTCATAAAAACAGTCAAGGCTGAAAGCATGGTCTATACGGACATCATCCAGAGAAAAAAGCTACAGAGGCCGAGTTCAGTAAGCTATTCTTTAAGCTTAGAGGTAGGAAGCACACATTTACAAAAAATAATAAATAAATAACAAAAATTAAAAAAAATAAATTAAAAAAAAATCATTACCCCTTTAACACGTCCAGTACAATATAATAGTTTAATTAAATGACAACTTTAAGGACGTATTGTACCCCGAAATACAAAAAGTTAATTTTCTAAAGCCAAAAAAAGGTGATAATGATAAGAAACAACATTTATATTTATATTGCAAAAACCATAAATGGCTATCAACCAATGCAGGATTATCGTAGTTTGAAGCATTATTTGGTAAAAAAGTATAGGGAAACAAGTAACATAATTTAATCATAATAAAATTTAGTAACATTAGCAACATTTTCCACCATCAATGAGTCACCTCGGCGGCACAAGACCTCTCTGTCTTTAACTTCCTCTATTGTCATAATCTTTGATGATACAACCGGGCCACACTTATGCCCTCTTCCGTCGAGTTTCCTTGAAGATTTTTACACTCACTAACCTCGACCCTACAGGCTAGAATCGAACCACTTTCCAATGTGTTTTATCATCAAGGATTTAAATCTATACATGTGCTTGATCCGTCCGTGTAATCACTTTAACCTCTTCTTTCTAACGTACGATTTCAAATAAATAATTATTGTAAATCGTACTTAATGTCAACACAAGTACCTAACAAGGTATGTCCTGAATATAATTCCAAGGTTGAACTCAGTTAATTAAAATTAACTTCGAGATACTTCAAAGTAGACCTACTATACTGTAGTATGTATTGTGGAATATTTATATTTAATGGGATTAATGTGATAATCTTGAACCTTGTTCTAGTTTTTAAATGTGCACAGAATCCCTATACTTCACCCTGTCAGTCGGTAGGTTGGTCCTAATTAGGTTTAATATGCTATATTTTTAAAAGTTATAATGGTACCAATTTTAAAATACAGGCAGTTTCTTAGTACAGGTAACATGTTTCGATAATCCGATTGGTAAGATGGTCAGTTATGTCTGTCAGTCACCTTTGTCATCGATTTCCATACATTTAGTGTGTAATTTTTCAAGTCCCAATAATAGTCGAGATGTTTTGAAATTTAGCAATTTTTAAATTCCAAAAATAATAGTCAATTTTTTTTAATGAGCAGTTCGTTTCTTTGTGTTTGTTGATAATCACTCTGTCGGTTGGTCGGTTTCTATAAATAAATCTTCACGTTATAATGTTCCAATTGGTTGAAATTTAGCAGGCAGTTTCTTGGTAATATATTTCGGTCATCCCATTGGCTAGTTGATCATGTCGGTCTGTCTATAAGTCTATTCTGCGATCAATTTCCCTTACGCTTAATATGCTATTTTTCAAGGTCCATTATTTTAAAATGTAACAGGCCGTTTTTTTTAGTACCATCTGTTGATCATTTATCATTCTATCGGTCAGTCCCTATGTAGAATATCTTCAAATTATAATGGTCCAATGTGTTTGAAATTTAGCAGGCAGTTTATTAGTAATGTGTTTCGGTTATTCCATCGGTTAGTTGGTCAATAACTTCTTTTGCGACAACTTGGTGGTTTTTAATGACTACCAATAACAATATTCGTTTACAAAATTATCATTAAGGGGGAACTCTGTATTAACATTTCTATGGACGCACATATAGAACAATAGTTATTACCTTATTGACAACATTTCACAATATTAGGACAACAATATCATGGTTGAACACACCAAAGTAGGTCTTAAATCAAAAAATGGGTCTACTACTCATATTACACAATGCTAAAGAATAGGAAAATTATGGACCTTGAAAGGGTTGTGTTTGGAAACTGTATCAAAATTCACATTAAAAATTACCTGTTGTAATGTGAATTTGACTGATATGTCCATTTATGTGAGTTTGAGTATGGTTTTCAAGCACAACCCTTTCACAATTTAGAATTGTTCTGTTATTTAACACTGTGTAATAATTAAGTACCGTAGTAGATCCACTTTTGATTTCGGACTCACATTTTAACACGTTTTTCGGCATTATCTCGTTGTTCAAATGTTATCAAACTTTGTCAGTTAGGTCACAACTAATTGTTCTATAAATTTATCCATAGAAATTTTAATCCCGGAGTTTCCCTTTAAATACCGTATTGTTACAGTACCGACAATCCAACAGTAATCGTGGGTTGTTTGTATGTGATGTAGGTGTGTTGGGTCTAAGAGTTTGTGAAGCTAATGAACTCAGTAGCCGAGTCGCCAAAGCCCGGGTAAAAGCTTGATGAACCCATTAGGCGAGAATGGACAACTAATATATTTATTTTAAAAGGGTAGCTTCACGATTGTTAGTTTTTCTGGGGTTTGGATTTAAGTTCACTGGCGGTCACATATTTTGTGTTCACCTGTTGAATTCCACATATAAGCCTACATTCCAACTTTGGTGTACATACCTTGTGATAAATATGTCATCTACTGAATATTGTGGCTAAAGTTTTCTAGTTCCTTCTGGATAGTAAATGGGTGATTTTACCACAAGGGTGATGTAAGTAACTGTATACAATGTAGTAGGCGTGGCACTACCTAATATGACTAGGCCTATTACATAGGAAAACATGCTTGACATTGTGATTGTGACCCGGATTATTAGGACAGATTTGCAACAGACCTACTCCCACTGGTATTAACGGTGTTGTTATTTACTATTTTCTTTGTCAGCTAGAAATTGCGTCCCTGCAACCCTCTATAAACAATTATAAACAACTTTATTTATGAGATAGTGGTCAGTAATAGTACGGTAAAGGAGTGGTTATTATCATGGGAGTACGTTATGTGTTTTGTGGTACGACCGCACCCGTCCACAAGGCAATTTATTTTAACTTAGTGGGTTTTAACTAAAACAAATGAAAATGTTCGCACCTCCCAGGCCGAATAGCAACACCAAGTTGTAATAAACATAGGTACACGACCTCGTTTTTCTTTGATTAATTAAAACACAATGTAGTATATGTATGCGATGTATGTATAACCATATATGAACACAGTGGCCTGTTGAGTTGTTTACTTTCTATCTATCGATAATATATATTTTTTTAATTAAAAAAAAACAACATCTGATTGAACTTGGTATAGGCCTATACAGTATCTGTATAAAATTTCTTATTTAGACATTACAATTTTTATTCTTTATTCCGACAATACCCCCAAGAATCGGACTCGTAAAACCAGCTTATGGTACTAAATAATATAGCGTGTTTCAGTTTTCGGGTGAAAATAAGTTTAATTTACTTTGGACTCTGTGTTATCCTTGTTATAATATTCATTTTATTATTGTGTATTGTTAAATATTTCTAAAGTTTATTCAATGTTTGTCCCATTGAAAGCTGCATACAAGATTTAGAAGGTGAAAACCACATTATTTTGCACTATCATTGATTATAATATGATATTTAAAATTTAGTTTAACACAGGCGAGCGGTAAAACCTAAACGATTGTATTGTTTGTGCGCAGTGGGATGTTATCACAAAGTGGTGCGTATGCTGTAAGATTTACATAAAATTGTCAAGAAATTTGAATATGGACATTAAAAAATCGAATTACAAAAATTTCAATAGCCTAAATGGGGCCCACTTTAAAAAGGTAATTTTTGACCGACCGACCAAAATTCTCAAAAATATTGTGCTAGCTCAAAATAAAATTTGTTTAGACTTTACTATGATTAATATTATTGACAATTGTTTTATCAATGATTAAATCACTTATTGTCTAAGTAAAACATGTTATATCCGAACATAAAGTAAAAGCTGTATGTATTCCTGTACACCGTTATTATCTTGGTCATTCTCAACGATCCGTCACCAATTATAAAGTCATTTGAAAAGTTATTTCTAACTTCTATACATGATTTAGCAGGTGGTATTTACTGACATAGTTCATATAAACATCTGTTTAATCTTCATCAGCAATAATTTTGACAGAAAAAAAAAATTCTTCACTTGTGGATCTACCCATATATGAATCGACATGAACAATTTTAACAGTTGACAAAATCAAATAATTTTTTTTTCCAGTGCAAATAACAAAACCTATAGTGAGTCTATACTGTAATAATAAACCACGGTTTTATTACAATGATTTCTATTTTCAATTTCCTACCTTCCATATAAGTTAATTCAAAGTATATTTTTGACGATCTTTAGTAAATTGCAATTGACAAACACAGTTTTGACCTAAGTGGATTTTTAAAATAAATACTATAATTAAATAGGACGATCTTTTAAAAGTTGATGCCGCATACATCAAAGGAAAGTAGTAAAAAAATAATAATACACAGAAAAAGAAGATGCTTTAGATTTCTCTAACATTTAATTTAGCTTTTATTTATCATAAGTTCGTTATAATAGACCTATATTCGTAATTAGGATCAGTAGGCCTAATTTCTATATCGACGAATATCTATGTTGATATGAAGCTTTCATTTACTGTAAACTCGCAAAGTCTTGTTTCGTCACCATAAATATTTAGGAGACATTTAACTAAGTTTTTAAATAGCACATGGTCTGCACGTGGTAGTTAAAATGACAATCTTCTAAAAAAGGCTCTAAAAGGTGACGTGCATTCTTCGTAGAGGTGTCCCATAAAATTGCTTATAATCATTTTTAATGGGTCAATTTACGATTGCCACAGCAATTCTCCCTTCCTCGGTTTCAATAACTTTTACCTCGACTACTTGTTGGTCAGTTGCCAATAAATAATACCAAGACAGTTATTTCTATATACACGGTTTAGCAGCTGCTATTTTGCTATATATTTAACACCTGCCTAATCATTCGTATTTGGAGGTAAATATAATTTGATTTTAATATTTTGAAGAAGACAACCAAAACTAGTATTACTAATCGTTATGTGTAGAAAAGCAATTGCAAAAATATCATTGGGACTCTTTTTATGGTATAGTGTGCCGATTTATAAACACCGGCAAGTTAATACTGTTCTCTGTAAACCGCATTTGTATGTAAATAGATTTGTTTAATAACATAAGGAGACAGCTAAATATTACTTGTAATCGGTTACTGTACTGTGTACAAACGGGCATTTTGAAAAACAGTGTCGTTGGTACTAGCCCTATCTCAAGTATGGTTAGCCAATTTGGAAACTGGCAAGGTAAAACCGCCATAAAGAAATTGTTGACAAATACATTTGTGCTTTTGATCTTGTATAAAATCAAATTTGCCTGTGCATTAGAGGCATAATTAAGAGGCAACGGTTGAATCTATGTCTCGTCCTAATTAATAATAGGAAACTATGAAGGACATATTAAGCGTACCGTCATAATCTATTTCAGCGCCAGTTTTATCCAAGGGCGTTACGCCAGGTGAACTAATTAACAATTGTTATTGGGACTTCAATATCAAGATATTCTAAACACTGCTTAAACAAAGACAAGCCGCCATTCACTGTAATACATCATATTAGAGACCGCCTTTAATAAGGACCAACGAACCACAGACAAAAATCCTTCTTTATGTTTTCTTGAATTGCTCCTCTTTCACACATGAGTATAAGTTGGTACATACTTCCAAATGTGAAAAAACAGCTGCAATATTATGAGCTGATGTACACGTAATAAAAGGCTCTATACAATATTTGCATATAATTATGCAAATCCTAATAATACTATTATAATATTAAGAGGCTTTTAAATTTATTGCTAGTTTTTTTTTTATAGTCTCACTTCTAAACAAGTTTTCCGACTGAAAATAACCTAACCCTGGATGGTTTCATGGTAATCTATAAGATCTCAATCCTTGCGCTTTGAGATAACGTCTTGCTATTAATATTGTGACTGCTAAAATGAGAATGGATTTATAATTGTCAATAATTACATTAAATTAAGATTGGCGTTTTATATAATTTCCGTGGTGTCAAGACATTGTTAATATCAAATTAATATCAATAACCTCGAGGATTTTCAAATATATGTACACATACGTCATTTCATTTGTAACCTCTGTGATAACTTTTTCCATACCTTATCACATCATATGCTGATCTAATACCATTAAACATATAAATGCACAAAACTAGTAATTTCATTTTAATCCCAATTCACCACACATAACATTTAATGTTACAGAAAAATATAAATTATATTTTTAATAAGATCCTAATTATTACAAATGGGGAAAATGCACAACCAAATCATAAATATTAAATATAAATTGTGAATAAGCGACCGTTCTCAATACTGTTCGTAAATATAAATATGGATAGGCCTACATATACTTTTAGACTTGTGGGAATGTATAATAATAAATATTTTCGGAAGCTTATAAGACTTTAAAATCTATCATTTATTAAAGTGGCCATATTTAGTGTAAGGACCACTATATTAAAATATTATGATAGTATTTACTAATACTAATTATTAAAATATTATGATAGTCTTTACTAATACTAATTTTATGTTCTGTAGCACATTTATCTATAACTTTAAAATTTAGTCACTAGGTTATTGTATAGAATGGAAATATTTCCTAATAATGTAAAAAAAAACATATTTCACAATACTTGGAAATAAATTAAATACTTAAAATGATTACCGGTACGTAACAAGAAAATGCACAATATCACAGCGTGAGAAAGTTTAATATGCGAGTATGCGTACAGAACTATTAATAACATTTAACTCCTTTAAATAATATAGACTCAAGAAATATCTTATTACCATGGAACAGTTAATGTAACTGTTCCCTGATCTTACTGACTTGTATTAAACATAGCCTATATTTCAGTGCTATGCAATTTTAAACGTCAAAAGTTTATATAGTGTATTGTTTGTACGTTATACTTTTGATATTTTGCAAAATGAAATTTTAACATTTTATCTTTATAGGCCCTATAGATCCTTTTTTAAGGTTTATGTAATTTTAATGTGGAGAACCCCTAGACCGTTATTTTTTGTTATAAAATTTAGGTAATCTTGCTTCACTGAATTACTTTAGTACTACTGTATGTTTGCATGTTGTATGTTTGCTTTAAAGGCAAAATAAATGATATGATATGATAAGTATGGAAAAGAGACTTCCCCGTGTAACATAAGAAGATGACAAAGGCCAGCCTAGGAAGTAGGTAGTTTGTACTACGATAAGTGGTTAAGAATCGTACCTGTTGAAAGTAAGTCTGAATGATCATAGAAATTCGGTCGAAAATTGGACGGAAATAGCATTGATCTAGCTAGTTTTATTAAACAAAAATATCGTGAGAAACCTTTTTTCCTAATCTGTGTTTAGTAGATGGATAAAAAACTGTACCATAATGCTCTAGTTGATGACCTTTACCGCAAAAAAAAATGAAGCGGTAACTTTACTGTGCTTTATTTTCTATATAGAAACAAATGAAATTAATTAATAAAAACAAAAATTAGGAATATAGGCTACTTATTAAAATGAATATGTTCCTCTCTATTATTAGTTTTAGGAAATTAAACCCACTATCTCCGTTGGCAACATCATGGGAACACATTTCTCGTGTTACCTGTGTTTGTTCTAGATTCTAACATAGGCCTATGATTTTTTAATGAACTAACAAGGAAATAACCACAAATAGCTTACTGAACAAAACTGTTCTGAAGAAATACATACTAACATAGGCGCACCTTTAAAATGCAGATGGTAATAAGTAGAAAATGAAGGGAAAATGAAGTGAACTGACACTAGCTCAGCAAATAATATAGATAAGTGGCATTAGGCAAGACAAAATAAAACAGTGGCATATTCTCTCCGACGAAATAGAAAAGTGATATTAGACCTGACAAACTGGAACAGTGACATTAGACCTGACAATATTGAACAGTGACATTAAGTGACATTGGTGACATTTATTGATATCATTTTGGTAAGGAAGCAACATCGGAAGCCACTGAGTTGGTGACATTAATGCAAAACGGAACCTATTCATCTATAAGACCAAACCAATTCATCATTATAGTTTAATCCCTCTTGAAATTTCGCTCGCCTTTCTGTTTACCAAGATAGCGCGCTGGTCGATTTTTGCATGGAATTTCTGTAATACGCGTATGAACACCATCTAACGCTCAAATCTACTTCTTTTGCAGGGGGCGCTATAAAATGTATTGTTTTATTCTTATTTTTATAATAGTTATTTATTTAAAATAATTATTATTTGGATTTAGTTTCCAAAGGGGTGATACTGAATTTGATATAGAATATAAATTAAGTTCATTATTCAATTTCCAATTGCATTTACCTGATCACCATCAATAGCAATATTTTCTACCTGCGCGTTCGTTACTCCTTATTTTCTATTCATTTTTTAACTTAAGAGATATTATGATCTCCTCATCACTGACTCCCAGGTTGCCATACTAATAGGCCTATGTTAAAATATTGCTGTCTGTTTATCTTTGTATTAATGAATTGTACCAAACTTATTTAGATATAAGATAAACTTAGTTTTCGATTGTATTTTAACACATTCATACAGGAGTTGCTTGTAATAAGTACCGTACATTTGGAGTTTTTATTTTCACGTTCTGGAATAATCTTAACTGAGCCTAGGGACATTTCAGATTCCAGTGTTTTTAAACAGCGATTTTTTAGTATCTGTAATGTTTCTGTTGATGTGATATTTGTGAAAAAAGGCGCATTATAAATGCCTGTACATATAGGGCCTATATACCTATGGCAAAAAAAAAAAAAAACAAACACGACAGTGCTTATATACAATAATTATGTAAATGATGTTAGGACTTTCTCAACTACAATTGCAATCTCATTATAAATTGATAAAATGCCTTACTGTAGTTAACCTCTAAGCATGATCTAGCATAAGTTTACAGTTTGAGTGAGGATGATCTCTAAAACATTATATAAGCTAGGACTGTGCATTAATTCAAAAATCTTTTCTAAAACGATACTAATGTATAATTAGTATGAAATGCACCTTGATAGCTTAGGTCAAAATTAATAGTTGCGGCTAGTCTTGGTTCAAGACGTTGATTTGGTTTAATTTGTGAAAAAACATCAAAAGTCACCAAATACGTTCCATAACAGGTGGATTGTCAAACCTTTCTTATGTTTAAATTTTCACGACAAATCAGCCAAAACTTAACCACTGGAGGCGCACTTAATTAAACAAAATATAAACTTATACCGGCTTGGGCCAAGTCTAGGTTGCGGCCAGAAACCAGTATTCTGAAATTCATAGAAAGTAAAAGGCTCAGAGTGTTACTAATAGGCCTAACCAAGCCAATGGACACCAAAAATCTGAAAATCCCTAAAGTGAGACGGGTATCCGTCTTCCGGATAAAATTGATCTACATTCGAACTCGTAATGTCAGACCTGTAGACCACTTCAAACTCTAAGCCGATCGGAATGTCACAAAATACAATACAAAACCTTTACATAAGTAGATATTTCTGGTGATACCGAATCTAGTTGCAATATTTCTTGATTTACGTTAATAGGTTTTAAATCTGTGCATTGAAATTACAATAGGGCATACTAAATGAAGTCTTAGGTCGAGGTTAAGAAAGTAACTAAGTAACAAAAGTAAAAATTTAGAAACCATTATGATGTTTCAGTTAGAAAAGAATCCTATTATAACACTGTTTATGATCAAAATCATTCTATATTATTCACAATATATAAATCGGTTGATCGTTCGATCCATCGATTAGTTTATCTGTGTTATTTTAATAACACAGACATAAGTTTAAAAAAACTTTACATAAATCGTTATCGTACGTAAGCCGGTTAAACCGGCATATAGGGTGCTCTTTAATTCCAATTAAATACGATACGAATTCGATACACCCCACGAAGGTATCACCATAGCAACGTCATAAATAGCCCTATCACTAAAATAAATGGAAGTCTCATAGGCATTTAATACTAAAATTTAAACAAAACAATTTTTATAAAAAGTATCCACGTCATAATTTTTGTTTACGTGTACCTATTTGTTATTTGTGATGGTTTCTGACACATGTGTAGAAATACTTCCAACATTGTATTTGGCAAAATTAACAAAATACATAAGGATTGACATAGGCAGCCAAAATAAGTCATACATAGAGAGACTATGGTATTAAAAGGTGGCTAGTGTCAAGGCTACCAGTTTGTATGTATGCCTTTATTTGGCTGACGAATTCCAAAAAGTGCCAAGTTAGAGACTATCGTGTTAAAGTTATTATAGTTAAGCCACTTAACTTACCGTCATATCAAAAATAATAGAAAGCTTGGGTTCTAGTCCTAAAGGAGTGTCAAGGTCACTTAATTGTACGTTTGATGCATGAATGTCAATAAGTACACATTTAGTGTAAATGTTATTTAGTTAGTCCACCTAAAATATTACGGTTATTATTTTTAAGTATAATAATGTTCTGTCATTACTGTCACAACAAAAACAATATAGAGCTTCTAGTTTGTATGGAGCGTTAGGCATATACCCAGGGCTTTAAATTTATAAATTGATCATGTAGCCCGACTCGAGAAACAAACCGTATCGCCCCTTAAATGGTGGGTTCCCACTGCCGATCAGACGATCTCGATCAATCCCGATCAAGGTAATTTGGACTGGTCGGGCTCGCTC
>JAOTQE010070414.1:0-17051 GCA_025631205.1 Nesometra sesokonis
GATCTCTTTATGCTCGGAAATGTTGTGAGCTGATCTCCTGAAAATAGGTTGTAGCAACGTTGTAGTATAGAATAAACGCGCGGCGTGGTCTCTTCATTTTAGGCCTAGGCGTACAGTAAGTACAAAGTACCTAGGCTATTAGGCCTAGCTATTATGCAATTGTTTTGCGTATAAAAATGCAGACACGAGTCTTTTTTACGACGGCATTTTTTGCCGACAGCGTTTTGTCCTAATTTCGAGGGCTGCATAATAGTGGGTTGGTTTTTACCAAAAAAGTCCAGTGCGATTGTGACTTAAAGTAATATCATCATAAATTAATGATGATAAATTCCTTTCCAGGTAGATAGGGCCTACTATCTTGCTTGTTCATATTTGAACAGACGATCAAACACTTTAATGAGGGTATTCAGTAGCATGGGATGTAGATAATTCTATGATTATAGATTCCTGACAATGACAAAGAAACTAAAATGTGTTGAGGTCATCATGCTATTATTAAAATATGGACAATTTCCTCCTTGGTGAAAGTAAAAACACATTTTTAACAATTTTTAACAAAAACACAAGGAAATAGGATGATACAGTACTTACATGCTTTCAACTTTTTAAGTTATGATCGAACAAGCCATGACATTGGATGTAAAAATGTGGTTTAATTGGAACAGACTGGGGACAGGGATGAACACCTCCCTGGTTATAGCTTTTAGTAATGTTTATCATAGGTTTTTATTAAGTATAGCAACATGTACATACAAATTCTAAAAGTTCTCCAAAGCACCCTCTGAAATTATTAATTTATGTTGGGAAAAGTTGACATTTTCACCCATCGCGACCACTACCCCCCTCCCCATCCCCTCTTGGTATTTGGTAAGAGACTACTCCTTTATATCCTCATAAAATATTCTGTACCGTTGTACTCAAAGCTGCAGGCCTGAGCTAACCCACTTGCGCGATGCCCGTGACAAGTGTTTTTTTTACAATCGGACAGCTAAATTTACAGTATGGGACCCACTTGTCTGTGGACAAGTATTCTCAGCTTAAGCCTACAGTAGGCCCCGAAATCTACCTTTTGACAGTACATTGTAGAATAGCCCAAACTTCGATGTACTAGTGTATTTATTTCATAAGTGTAAATTTAGTTTCTATTTTTAGGCAATCCACGAAAGTGGGACAAGTAATTATTTTTCAGACAAGTGAATTTTCCAAAGGTACTTGCCCTGGGACAAGTGTAAAAACATGAAATTCCCTCACCCCTGGACTATAATGTATTTGCATGGTAATGTGTAACAAAATGTAGTTATAGTCTTTGCAATGTTATATTTTAACACATGTCAGAGGATGGACCAGCTTCACTTTCCACAGCATTAACAACCGTGCCGACATGCTAATGATGTAATTCATTCTATTATCAATAAAAAGTTATCTTTCACTCATTTGTTTTACAGTAATGTGCCCTATCATTTACCTGTGCTGATGGGAAAGTCTGGAATATCTTTGTAAGAGAAACGTTCTTGTTTTTCAACCTGGTCGGCTAGGCCTGATAACCCGGTACCACAGATGATTCCAATTGTTGGCCTAATCGTCACCTTGCCTTGGATCAGTTTTGTCATTGATTCAATTTTTTCATAGCTGTAGCTGTAAAATAACGTAATAGAATGATATAAAAAAACCTTGTAAATATAAATTGACATTACACATTCTATTACGATTAAATATTAGGTTGAAATCAAAGGTCATTTCAGCTTTATAAATTTTATATGAAAAATTAAACAAATGGCCTAAATTTAAAAAAAAAAGATGAAAAGACACCAAAAACAAACAGAACCAGTTTTAAGTTAGCATAGTACTAACAAATATTGTAAGTTTCATGGCGGTGAGTAAAGCATTCTTGATGATGATATAATTAATGTTGAAAAATATTGAATACTGTCATGATGATGCGTATCTCATTGCTTGAAATATGTATTACTGTGTACAGTACTTTCTTATTTGAAGTTTATTAGTGGACCTTTTGGATGTATACTGACTGCAGTAGCTATAGTGGTGTTGATGTGTAAGGGCCTACCATGACCTTAAAAAAATAAATTCTAGAAACAAAAACCTACTGTACCATAAATAGGGTCTTATTATTGGTTTGCATTGGTTGAACCTTCAAACAATGGTTTAGAATTGATGTCAATATTAATACTACTGTGCCTAGTGTTGTTATCTCTCAATTAATCAATTTTTATTTTGTTCAAACAATGTTTGTATAGTGTTGTGCTACTGTAAACTATATTCTACATACTGTACCGTGTGGATTAATTATGATACTATAGCTTTGGAAACAACCAAAGTAAGATTATGAATTCCAAAAGCGAACAAAAAAAGATGCAAGTTAGTTTTAATATCATTAACTCAAACACCACAAAACCCTATAAGAAAATCACAAGTGATATAAAAAACAAAAATCCTACAATAACCCATAGTAGACTACTGTAAGGCCTAAAAAAGTGTTTGTTGGCCAAGACCATGGACTTAAAAATCTTGAAAATAACATTTTTATACTTTCGATTAATCTCAATTTTGTTAAAAACATGTTCTCCTCGCACAACGCATTGTCAGCATGGAAATGTATTTTTAGGCATGTCAACGCAAACCACCAAGTTGTTTTAAGCAAAATTGAAAATCACATTTCTTCTATTCTATTGAATACAAGGAAAATCAAAATTTGTATTTAATTTCAAAGTATCAATTCTTAAATCTTAAATTTATCCTGAAAATTTTTGGAAATTTATTCAGAAATTGAATATGAAAATACTACCAAAATACTACCAAGAAAAAAAGGTTTCTGACAAAATTTCCCATCAAATTTTAACTTACAGTACAGTACTGTATGTTTGGGCAACAGAACATTTTTAGGCTTTGTTTAATCAACATTTCATCAGTTATTTTCTACTAAAGAAATAAAAATATAATCCGATTAAGCACTGTACCAACCAAATTAATAACCTATCACCACAGCAACCTTAAATAATTATTACTTTATGTATACTTACTGTGTGTTACTGGTTCATCAATTGCAAGCAAAGAAAATTAAAAGAAAAATATTATTTTTTTCTATTTATTTATAATATTTTGTAAACATTGATTATACTGTATTACAAATTAAACCACAGAAATTATTTGTACTAGTTCATCAATGATTAAACAATTATTATGATATTGGTATACTATAGTAGTAATAACACATTGAGTGCAAGTATTAAATCCTCCAAGGCTCAACTAATTGTTCCCCTACGCTAACGCTAGCCGTTCGCCGAGTCGCCAATTGCTACTGGAATTCTCATTTGGCGCAAATCAAAATGCCCTCCTTCGCCAAATTGGTGAAAACAAAAATCTCCAAAAGTGGGTTAGATTTGGTCAACCTTTCGTCCGGGTTGCAGGCAGGCTAGGTTATCGATCAACATAACTATCGCAATCCATCACCAGACAGCATAAATCACGATACGGACGATAGGCCTACTCCGTGTAGCATCCTCGCTGACAGGGTTTTTCCAACTATATCACACGTTTTTTTCATGCGTGAGCGGCCTGTCACATGGTATAATCTCGTCAAATTCTTTAAAATTATACGCTTTTAATTAAACATACATTTGTTCATACTCTAAATATTTGTATATAATATTTTATTGCAATTAAGAACTTTCTATAAACATTTTTATTTAAAATTCTAGTCTACGGGCTTTCCTACTATCACGCGGAATAGGTAGCTCGCTATTGGTAACTCAAGCGGATTGAGACAGCACGCTTCAGCGGCCTATCATGTGGTATAATTATGTGCTATTATTCATGTCATATTATTTAACATTAACACGTTTATAATTAAACATAAATATTTTATCGCAAATAATATCTTTCTATAAACATTTTCATTGTTTAAAATTCCGATCAGCGTGCGCCAGCGGCCTGTCACGTGGTATAATTACGGGTAATTATTCACGTCAAATTATTTAGATTTAACATATGTTTAATTAAACATAAACATGTGTTCACACTCTAATTATGTTCGTCTCGATAATGTTTTATTGCAAATAAGGATTTTCTACAAACATTTTTTAAAAATTTTGATAAATAGCGACGTATTTTTAGAAAAGTGATATGAGGGTGCTAATTATTTTATTTTTATTTTGTTGAATGTTGTGGCCGCGGCCGGATTTTGTAAACATGTGGACATCGGAGTGTACGATTGTATTTTTTTCGCATTTTAATTCTCAAAGTAAGATCTGTTTCATACAATTCGCATATCACATTTCGCTAATTTGTAAACATTAGACACCATAGGCCTAGCAACCGTCCGTGATCCGTTCCTCTCTGCCAGGCTAGGCCTTACACTGTAGGCATGTTGAGGCTTAGGCATGTTGAATAGTGAAATATGGTGGCACATATGTCGTCGATATGTTGGTGGATTTTGAGGGACATTTAACCACAGTTTATTTTAATGAATATAAAGTATAATCATAACACACAACATATACATGTAATATGTATTCGCTGATGAATTTGACAATTTTTATGAGTTTTTATCGTATTTAAAATTTGGCTAAAAATTTTGTTATTTGGCGAAAAAAATCGGCCATCTTTTGCCAGTTTGGCGAAGGAGAATTTGACTCTAGCGTTAGCGTAGTTCCCAGGGACCATTGGGCAGTGAAGCGCATCTTTAACAAAGGCATGAATGCATGGCTGTAAAAAAAATTTTCTGTAGTTGGACTGTTACTAATAATTAGCTGGCAAGGTTACAAATTCTATATCACCTGTTGAAGTTGATTCAGTTTCTCTTTATCTTTTGCTAGCCTACGGCAGCCTAAGTCCAAGTTTTAGACCCACTCTTTACAGCTCTATAATTGATTAAAAAGGGTTTCCCATAGACCCACAAAACAATCAATGTCTTTCACTGGGGGAACAGTGAAATCATCAAGTATCATACGATATGTCTAATATTACCAAGAGCATAAGTGGCTCGGCGGTGAAGACATTAACCAGTTTTCGAAACACACAACGCTGGACTGTAGGATGTGCAGCAGAGCGTGAAGCCATAGTGTGCATGCGGAAGCAATGAGAGTTTGTTCGGTTCCTCCACGGTGCAACCGGCTTCAGCTGATTTAGCATTGCCCCAAGTACGCGGCCGCATTGACCATTATTAGGGTGAAATGAAGAATGTGTTAAGAATGTACAGTAGGTTTGAGTTATAAATTCAATTTAGACTACGTATTTCATTTCTGGGCCTAGTTAAAGTTTGTTTTGTTGTCAGAATTCTGTAAATAATAAGCATACGATTACAAATTTAGCAATTGGTGGTTTGCATACCGTCCAACTTCTGGGATGCGGCCTTTGCCTAGCCTAGCTGCATTCCAAGCTTTCACCCTACAACAGTAGACACAACAATCTAGCTCTGAAACTACTAGGATAGTCTATGTAATATGTTCATATGATTATATAGATCTTAATAGAAAAAAAGGTATAGCATTTAGCATTTATCTTTAATTTTTATGGATTGTGCAAGACACGAGGTCTTGTACTTCCATGGAAAGACATGATCGCGGCTCGTAAAATCGAAACGGCTTTATATTCGAGACGCGGAAGGCTGTACAACGGCCTTCATAGTTGACTTCCCCATCCCACCTCACCGCGTCATCATTTCAAAAGCTTCTTATTGTTTAACATGATCGTTCTACAACAGCGAAGGTAATGGCATCGAGTACCACCATAGTATGTCTGATTGTTTTTGTATTTTCACATTTTAGTTTTGTCGAATTAACATTCTAATCATTTAAAATAGTTTATCGTAATAATTTGCTTTTTCAAAAACTTCTTTACAATTTACCAACTACCTTAGAATGTTAAATCCATGTGACGTGTCCTACCACTAGAGTAATTAATGGAAGATTGCAATTTTACACCCCAAAATCACAGTGGAAGCGTGGACCTGGCGAGCGATCAAACTTGTTAGCATTAAAAAGCAACTGTGACGAAGAAAACAACCAAAATATATTACTACAACAGTATTGTAGAATGAGACAATTTTGCAGGCCAATGGGGCAATCAGCAAAAATCACAGTCCATAGTCATGTCTCAATGGTGCTAAATGTGACACTTTAAAACACTTTTTAAATGTTACACCATTTTTAAGCATTTGGAAATTGTGACATATTCTCAAGTTTTCAAACCCCAGTGCCAGCAATTGGGATGAGATTGTGTGTTTTATGTTCGATGACAGACGATCGGGCCCAGGCGATTGGGCCCATATAGAGATGATCGGGCCAATGATCGTATGGATGATTGGGCCCAACTCGAAGATTATTAAAATCACATTGTAAACATATTTTTTATATTTACTAAAACCAAAACTTCGAAGATATATATTATTATTTGTTCATTTAATTACAACTTGAAGTTAAAAAATGTTATATATGCCATAATTTAACATTTTACTCGATTGGTTGAGCCACACATCTTTCAAATAAAGATGTTCGGGCCCAGCGACGATCGACGACAAGACGATCAGGCCAATTGCAATGGACGATCGAGTCCAATAAAATAAAATGGGCCCGATTTTTTTCGTGAGCCCAATCGTCTTATAACCCGTTTATGTTCACATTGACTGGTCACTGCAGTGTCACTAAATAGTAGTAAAGATGACATATTCAGGTCTCAAATAGGCCTATGTTATGACATTTCAAAAAGGTATTCCTGAAATGTTAAATGAGTTATAGGCAAAGCAGGGTCTGGCTCTAGTAGATAGAGGCCTCACACAATTTACATTGCATTTTATTAACCATTCAAATAAACACTGCAAATACAACAACTCTCCATTCCTTGTTTGTTGTTTCACAACACTCTCTCAGAGAAAGAGGATTACAAGCTGCGCCTCTGATGTTACTGTAATCAACTTTTAGAATAATACTATTATTACAATAGACCCTAGCGGCAAGGCCTTGTCTTTTCTGATATTGCTGGAGGCCTGACAAGGCCTATGGGACGGTATTCCTACGGTACGGTACTAGCCTAGCCTCCAGCAGTGCTAGCCTACACATGATTCTCAGTCGTCGGAAAAGTACAAAACGATGCCCTACTAAAACCAAATTGCAGATTTAACTTACGTCCTACCCACTCTTCCAGCAGAGCATGTCATACCGTCCATAGTGATAATTTATTTTGCTCTTTGTTTACTAAAGAGGAAATCAGAACCAAAATATTACAACTGCCAACCCTGTGTATCGCACCAAATTTGTGAATGAATGAATGAGAAAGAATCCACGATGCACCCTGGCGCAGCCTCTTGGTTGGTTGGCGCGTTTTCCATCGTGAACCGGAAATGTGACCTTCAACATGTACACGCCCACGACATGCCCACTTTTTTTTGCAGGCGCGGCAGATTCAAGATAGTTGAGGGCGCCCGTGTGATAAGTAGTTTTCTGAAATCCATATGAAGACCACTTTTTCCACACAAATTTCATCTTTTCCAGGTAATTTAACACCTTATTGTTTATACATCGGCATTTCAATATTTACATTGGTATTTTTAGTAAGATTTTTGGAGATATTTTAGGGCCTAGGCTAGACTATGCCTACTACTATTTGGTCCTAGCCTACACCTAGCTAGAGGCTAGGCCGTGGTGATAGGCTAGACAAGGATGGGTAAACTAGGCCTGTATTTATACTGTAGTAAGAAAATAAGTTTTCTCTGAAATACTTTTTATGCATTATCAAATAAAATATTGTAGCTAATAAGACCTAGGCCTAGGCCTATTGATCACTGCTTAAAATTGTGCTGTTTGATGTAGGAGCTCCAGTTCAGGACAGGTTGGGTCTTTTAAATACCATACCAGATTTTTTTGGGGGGTGGGGGTACCGGGTCTAAAATTGATCCTGAAAATACAAATAGGCATACAAAGACAGATAAACCGGGTAAAAAAACAGGCAAAATCGGGAAATAAACCTTTTTTTATGCTTGTCAAAATCAATGCCTGGACCCCATTGACGTCTCCATGAATTTCACTTTTCTAACTTTATATTCCACTTATAAGATGCTAGGTGATTTAACTAGTGTAAAACCCGGGACAGTGTATAGTGGTACCTTTATGCTAATAATGAGGTTTCGCAAATTTACGTCATAAAGTTTTGTAACGTTTGAATAGAACCTTGAATATCTACCAAAAATCGGTCAGTATTTAAGGACGATCATCAACGATTAGGTGGAAAATGTTATATATATTTAAAAACATTTAGCAATTTAAAAAAAAAGAAAGTGTGACGTACCGTATCCGTTTTTGTTTTCGTATTTCGTAAAATTGCGAAACATCACTAATAGCGAGGTTTCGCAACTAAACGAAATACGAAAACGGAAACGTAATTAATTCTTGTAACGTTTGAATTGAACACCTTGGATGTCACAGTTGGTCAGTATTTTACGACGATCATCAACAATTCGTATAGTAGGTAGAAAATTTGATATATTTGTTAACACATTCATCAACTTTAAAAACAATGGAAGTGTGACGTATCCGTTATTAACTTTTCGCCGAAATACTTTAACTTTAACGGATGACGTCATAATTTATTCATAAGTGGGAGGAGCTGCGTTAACAACCACAATTTCTAGATTTAACGTGCTCGGCAGAGCGTTAGTTACGTTTTTACGTAAGTCCAGCGCATGTGCATCTCGATTTGTTTACAAAAGGGACGGAGGTTATTGCGGTGCTATGGTTAAAGTTAACGTTAACGTTCGGCGGCAATATCTACCTATTATTTCGTTATCGTATTTCGTAAATTTGCGAAACCTCACTAATAATGAGGTTTTCGCAAACTTACGAAATCCGAAAACGAAAACGGATACGTCACATTCCAATTTTTTAAAAGTTGCTAAATGTGTTCAAAAATATATCAAATTTTCTACCTATGAATTGTTGATGATCGTAAAATACTGACCAACTGTGACAGATATTTAAGGTGTTAGAACTATTCAAATGTTATAAGATCACTATCAGTGAGGTTTCGCATCTTTACGAAATACGAAAACGGATACGTCATAAATTCATGTAACGTTTGAATAGAACACCTTGAATATCTGTCACAGGAGGTGAATATTGTTTTTAGAACGATCATCAACGATTCGTAGGTGGAAAATTTTATATAGGCCTAGTTTTAACACATTTAGCAACTTTCAAAAATAGAAGTGTGACGTATCCGTTTTCGTTTTCGTATTACGTAAATTTGTGAGGTTTCGCAGATTCACGAAATACGAATACGAAAACGGATACGTCATACATTCTTGTAAAATTTAAATAAAACACCTTAAATATCTGTCACAGTTGGTCAGGACTTTACGATCATCAACAATTCATAGGTAGAAAATTTGATATATTTTTGAACACATTTAGCAACTTCAAAAAATTAGAGTGTGACGTATCCGTTTTCGTTTTCGTATTTCGTAAGTTTGCGAAACCTCACTAATAACGCAAACGGATACGTCACACATCCATTTTTGAAAGTTGCTAAATGTGTTCAAAAATATATCAGATTTTCTCACTACGAATTGTTGATGATCCTCGTAAAATACTGGCCAACTGTGACAGGTATTCAAGGTGTTCTATTCAAACGTTACAAGAATTTATCCGTTTTCGTATTCGTATTCCGTAAAGTTGCGAAACCTTACTAGTGTCTTTGTGTTTTCAAAGATAGTATCTTTGGCGTTTTACATAATCTACCCAGAGGCGGATGTAAGGGGGGAAGGGGGCAGGCCAGTAAAATATATCAATATTATTAACTTTGTCTATAAATCGAAAATATTCAGCAAGAATTGATCCCTTAACACACCCCTGAGGCCATTTATTTCCGGACATCTAAAGTCCAAAATCTTCCGGGGAGCATGCCCCGGACCCCCCCCCCCCCAAAAAAAGAAAGAAAAGTTGACTCTCTACCGGCCTCCTTTCCGCTCCCTTTTTCCAAAAATCTGTATCCGTCCCTGCTACCGGTGTGTATAATATTCAATTTGTTTGACAGAAAATGGCCGGGGTTACTAAAACCAACTAAACCCACGTAGGTAGGGGCAGATGTTTTCAAATCCCTCAACGTAGGACGGCGGGATAACGGTAACCAAAAATAATAGAATGGCACATCTGGATGCTTGGAATATCGTTCAAAGCGTCCGATTTAGGGACCAGGCCACAAATCAGAGCCCCACTATGGATAGAGCTTATAATAAAATATGGAACCTGCAGTGCTTATATAAATAAATTAGGTGTCAAAATTTGGGGTGAGCATGACTATTATTTGAAAGATTTAAACTCCCTCACCATCAAAGCCTCACGATCAACTCCTGTCACTGAAACTGAGCTGCGCCGTTTTTTTTTTTTTTTTAGAATATGGCATCAACTAGTTCGAAATATTATTATGATTCATTAACACCTTTTACATTTACCTATAAACCTACACTGTAAAAAATTTCCCGTAAGATTTACGGGAATTTCTTGGCATCCTGGCTGCAAACGTTTTACGTAAATTTTACGAAAATTTTCCGTAAATATTACGGAATTTTCTTGAAATCCTGGCTGCTAGGACTTTTCCGTAAATTTTACGTGCATTTTTATTTTAGTTCCGTAAAATTATTCGTGTAACAATGTCCGTAAAATTCACCGAAAACATAAAAATGCCCGTCACAGAAAAAGTCCTGACAGCCAGGATGCTAAGAAATCCCGTAAGTTTAACGAGCAATGCCCGTTAGTGAAATTTACGTTTGGGTAAGTGCTAATAAGCACCTCTACCGTCAAAATATTTCTTAATAGCCCCTGCTTGACTGTCACTTCCTAAGTTGAATAGTTGCCACTATTTTTCTATCGACCTAATACAATTGGTTATTAGCAGTGGCGTATCCTGGTGGGGTTGAGTACTCAATCCCTTCAGAGGTTGAAAAAATAAATCAGGGTGATTGGGGCCTCGGCAGTAGTGCTTTGAAACTATCAGGTTAATCGGGAAAACGGGACATTTTGATGGATTCTAATGTGTCTGTTAGCATATAAAATTCGGCCCTCGAACCCGGACGGGGGCCCTCGACGGGCCCATGGCCTCCAGCCAAAATTGTTCGCTTTTTAAAAATGTAAAAAAAAAATGTCCCCACATATTTTTGAGTGGAGATCCCACTTTTCAAATGCATAGTCCAAGATGCTCTATATGAGCGTCTAGAGGTTTGTTGTTTTCAAAAATTTCTATGCGAGGGGGATCCTTCCCTCCCAAACCCTCCCCTGGCGCAGTCATTCTTTCTGTGCTCTTCCCACTAAAATGGAACTGGTTTATACACCCAATCTCGTTTGAAAATATCTTGATCCGCCCCTGGGCCCCCTCACTTTCAAAAACGTTCCGCCGGCCCTTGAAATTGTTGACAAATATAAGTATCTTGGTACCATCATTGACAACAAATTATCTATGTCTGATAATGTTCATCAGCTTTATGTTAAAGGTATCCAACGGTTAGCTTTTTTCCGTATCTTGAATAACTCCAACATTATGTCCCTTTTTTATCGTTCTGTTATTGAATCTACTATCACTTTCTGTATTATTGATTGGCATAGCCCTGCCACCAAGAAAAATCTCCAAAAACTTAAACGTATTGTAAATCAGTCCAGTAAATTAAACATCATAACTCAGGATCTCAATGTTATTTATAATCTAGCTGTTAATAAGGCCACTAATAAGATTGTTAATGACGATTCTCATCTTCTACACCACTTTTATGTTTACTTTCCATCGGGCAGACGTTTGAGAGCTCCTCGTATCAGAACCTCACGTTATCGTAGCTCCTTTGTACCCAATAGTATTTTCGTTTCAAATAATTTTTAGTATTTTCATTTTTAGTACAATTGTATATGTCTATGAAGAGTTTCAGTCATCCAGGAATGTATATAGTAAGTCCAGAAGACTAGGATTATTATTTATTATACCTAGTACAATTGTATCTTAATTACCACTGCCATGTATATGGTACTGACCTAAAGCAATTTTATATTTTGGATTCAATAAAGTATGTCTGGTCCCTTCTTGCCTTGTCTTGCCTTGCCTTGCCTTGCCTTATCTCATCTCATAATCTCATCTCATCTCATCTCATCTTGTCTTGCAGGGGCGGATTTAGGGGGGGCACCCCCTATTATTGTCAAAACATAGTTGCGCCTTTCCCCCCCCCCCCCTTATATTAGGTGCGCCGGGTCAAAAATTCACACTAAAAAAACAAAATACGGCTAAAATACAGTACCAGAGGACCAAAAACGGGGAAATGACCTTTTTTTTTTGCTCGTCAGGAAAAATTTAACGACCACGCCCACCCGGATGGAAAAGTGCGCCCCCTCCCCCTTTCAACGGATCCTGGATCCGCCCCTGTCTTGTCTTGTCTTATCTTATCTATTTTATTTGCTTAAATTTTAAAATTATATTATTACTGATATTTAATTGTAGATTTATGTATATTTTTTTTGGTAATGATATTTATGTATAGTTTTGTATATATGTATATAAGTTTGTATTTTTGAGGGCCCTGATAATCAGCTCACGCTGGATGGGTCACCCTCGTGAAATATGGTTTAATAAATAAATAAATAATCTTATCTTAAGCAAAGTACCTCGCGAGGCAGTTTTCTTAGCAAAATTCCTCAAGTGTGCGGCGGGGCTTTACAAGCGCCGGAGTGCAGTTCCGCGTGACGGTAACCAACGTAATAAATGCATGCATACTTTGGAATCGCGCACTTAATGCGTAATATTCCAAAACGCGTAAACGCTGAGCACTTGCTAAGTAACCAATAAACAAAACAACCGAGATTGATATTCAATATCGATTCTAAAAAGCTACTCACTTTTTTGCTCTGTCAAAAATCTAATATTTCATTGGTATATTTTCTTTGAAAAAGTTCTAATTTGTAATCACGACCACAATAATGGCTCCACCATTATCAAGGCAACATATTAGTACACTTGCTATACTAGAACAGCAAATTCTAGAATGGAAGAAAACTAGTGTCAGTCGTAAGCCCAAGCCACTTACAATTCCACCAAGAACACCTGCGCAACGCCGCGTGCGCAAACCTAGTAAAAGGTAAGTCTAGGCCTTCTATTTGATTTGTTCAATATGCTTTTTTTTAACTACAGTGGGCATCCAGTGCATCAATAGATTATGAATAACTTATAAAAGAATACAGGTTATAACCCTATATTGATATTTTGTTATTTCTACATTGGTCCCCAAAGCTTGACAAGAACTATCTTTTACACATTACGAGAAATATTGGTTGTTTGTTCCAATTTACAAATAAATATTTGCTTCAATTAGTAAGTAAGAGCAAGACTACTGTATCAGTGCATAATTTAAAGAATCTAGTAGTACAATCTATTTGGTGTGTGTGGGCCTATGTGTGTGAGTGTGTTAACTTGTATTGACATAAATTAAATACTATTAAACGACGTGTGATTATTTTTTATAAATATTGTTTTTTATTACCTTGACAGGGTAACATCTTTGAGCGATGCGACTACACTGAAAACTACAATCAAGGTGCGTACGACCAATGATTGTAAACGTTTACAAGGTAAGAAACTTAAAACGAAGTCGTCGAAAAGAAGCACTCGAAAAGGTAAGTCAAACACTGTATTACAATCAAACAATGTTACAGATCGTCAACAGTTGTTTCCACAACTGTTGGTTCAAGATTCGTCTGACTTTATTGTTAAGCCACATTCAGCGATGTTGCAGGGAAGGAATTTACCAGTTGACGGGCAAGAGAAAAGGCAACTGCAACAGAATGATTGGTTACCGAGCCATCCAACTATTACAAAAGAGATGAGAAGAGAACAAGTCGAGTTGATCATGAACCTCGCAGGTAAGTTTATTTTTGGTGACGGACTTGGATATCATGCCGTTTGCATTTTGGATAATTTTATGTCGAAAACGCCACAGCGTGTAGTAAACTCTGACAATTTCAAATTGGTTGCTACTGCTGCCTTCGTTACTGCTTTAAACTCACGATTTGGAAAGGACACGAATGAAGTCACCGAGGCGCTGGCTAAGATAGGTTCCACAGAGACTCAACAAATCAGAAGGTTTACTCAATTTATAAAATCTACTCTTGGACTTGACGAATTAAGGGCTTCAAATGCTTTAGACTTCCTCTGTAACAACCAAACGTCCAGAACGGTCAACCCGAAGATAGACCAGGTTTGTAGTGAATCTCAAAGACTGTTGATGGAAGCAACCAAGAGCTACACAGTGATGACTCAGACTTATCCATCAAGATTAGCTGCATCAGCCATACTGGTTTCATGTGAACTACTCAACGAGAATTGCTGCCAACTATTTCCAAATCTTGAAATTCCAACATCCGTTAATGTAATAAAGACCATCAACATCACGATGAATTGGTTCCGCCAAGTACACAGAAACATGACGTCAACGTCTACCACGAAGCCGAAGCAATGTCGTTAGGGACGTCTTCCTTTTATTGGCAGTAAGTTACTATTATCATTGATAGTAGTAGTATAGTAGTAGTAGTAGTGGTAGTAGTAGTGGGAGTAGTAGTGGGAGTAGTAGTGGTAGTAGTAGTGGTAGTAGTAGTAGTAGTAGTAGTAATAGTAGTAGTTGTTGTTGTAGGCTCTATTAAGTACCTATAATACCGTACATCGGTATAATGATGCAGATATAGTAGTAAAGTAATGGTTTATTTTGTATTAAAATGTAAACTAATTTGAAAAAGAATAAATAAAACATAATGGGGTGCAAATTGGTTATTTTGTGGCAGGTCATCTTTTGTGACGTCACTCTTGTCTTTGCCAACCTCACTTCCACGCAGTGCACCCTGGGAAACTGTATTCAACCTGATGCAGGCTAACGAGGCTCTGGCAATTAACCAGTCGAGAACATCGTCATTATTATAGTCATCATAATCATCGTTGTCATCCGCCATCTCATTTTTTGTGAAACTTGAAGTTATTGTAAACATTTTATACTTTCATTAAATGATGATATAATTGCTATTATTATTGCAATTCACACCTATTTAAAAAGTACTCGTGTATTTAAGAGCGCCGGCTATCCTTCTAAATTGTGGTGAAACTGCTCTTGTGCATTACCTATTAATAAATCAAACTAGTCCCATAGAACACACCTATGCGTGAATTTATTTTTCTTTATGTTTAAATCGTAATTTTTTTTCTATATCTAAGTTAAACTGCCTGCTAATTTCAAATCAATCGGACTAATTACAACATAAAAAATAGCATACCGGTATAGGCCTGAGGAAACTGAAGGCAAAGAGTCGGAAGAACGACCGACTCCCTATCTAAAGGGATGATCGAAACATTAGGTTATTTTCACAGGACTACCTTAACTTTACATCGCGATAAACTACGCCCCTTTAACAAACAAATCAAAATGCGCATGCGCTGTACTTAAAATATTAACGTTTTCCCGCGTAAAATCTGGAAATTACCGTAGTTGTTAACGCAATTTATTTGACTATGAATTAATTATGATGTCATCCGCCTATTAAGAAACCACCTACCGAATTCCAAACCAATTGGACTGTTAGGCCTATAACCTAAAACAATTTCAATTGAACATATAACCCAAAATCACACAAAATTTGCTTGGAGGTTTAGAGTCTTGTTCGATGTGTAAACGTATAATTAAACAAAACACTAATTTATATATTCCCGTAATATTTACCCCCAGTGAAACCACGAAGAGACGCATACTGCTACGCGTGCGTGTGATGTTTCTATTTGAACGCACCCGTAGCAGATTATGTCCCTTCGAAGCTTTCGTCGTGGGCCTTGTAGAGTGATGGCAAGGAGCAGACGAAGCCCCAACACCAAAACGACCTAAAAAGGGACGCAAAACACGACAAATAACGTTTTTTTTATGCTCGTCAACTGAAAACTGGGGACACGCCCACCTCACACTTGCTCAACCCCAACCCGTCGGGCGTGCCCCCTGTCGGGGGAATTACCCTGCTGTCGGGAAATCCAAATTTTGATAGTTCAGTTGGTTTGAAATTAGAAGACAGATTATCAATAAAGTCGATCATCGCATAGGTTAGGTGGTCAGCCTGACGGTACCTTGCGGAAAGTCTCGATTACGTCGAATGCAAGTTTTAACAGTTCAGTTGGTTTTAAATTAGAAGGCAGATCATCAGTAGCCTAAGGTATGTTTATCACCCACTTGGTTAAAATGGTCAGTCGATCTGTCAAATAGTTTGGAAATAAATCATAGATTAATTTACGGCTAGATGGTGAACTTAACACTGCAGAATTGCAGTCCCATGCGCCTACTATTTGACGGTCGTCAGCCTTCGTCACAAACATGTTAAACATGTAAGTTAAATAATGATTGTTTTACAATTATTGTATTTTTAACATTATTTTGTCATACAAATTATTTACATGTGTCACATATATTTTATGTTAACAATGTCTGTATATTTGGATTAAGTTTACCTCCATTTATTGATAAATTTGAAACTTTTATGAAAGATAAGGGGCACAACATGATGCAGCAACATAGGCCTACATTTGAAACTTCTATGAAAGATTGGGGCGCAATTTCGACGTAGCAACAACGTAACAAGGTTTGGTTGGATTCCGGAATAGTAGGGGATTAAATGGAACTGCACTTTGGGGCTGTGTATTCTGTGGAAGTTCACTATCTAGCCGTAAATAACAAATCTATAGAAAAATGCGTATTATTTGAGTTTCGGTCATGTAAGCCTACTGTATATGGGGAAAGGCATAGAAAACCACCAGGTTGTCGCACACGAAGTTATTGAGAAATAAACAACATCAGATACAGAAATGCAAAAGATTCAAAGGACCCCGCATATAAAATGCTGAATAGCGTTGTAATTGTTTTTTTCATTTTACAAACAATTTGGTGCTTTTCCATTTCTTGCCCCATTTACTGGTTTAGTAACCTAAAATTAGCTATATTTTTAGCCAATCTGTGAAAAAATTCTATGAAAAGGTTTTTCAACTGATTTGAG
>JAOTQE010070425.1:0-16265 GCA_025631205.1 Nesometra sesokonis
CAATAAAGATGAATATTCATAGTTTCTATCCATGTAATTTTTGTTCAGATTGGCTTAAAAAAATCCACGTCAAAATTGTGATTTTTCTAAGAATAACATGACGAAAAATTTCAAACGCGGGATTTTCAAATAGGGCGAACCCTGTTAAAAGCTTTGGAGTGATGACTCACTCTGTCACGCATCATGGAGTAACAATAGACGGATTAAGATAGTGGTGCAAAGGGCCAAAATTTAATTGTACTGTTTGGTTGATAATTCAGTGAAAAGAGATCCATATTGGCGGACAAGAATTATTTAGTTTCATTTAAGAAATGTTTTTTTGTTTGTTTACGGATTTGGCTGAGGGATATTTGTTTACTAGCGCCTTTGGTAATTTCTCGAATTAGACCGTTAGAAATGTCTGATTATTATTTTCAGATCTTTATTATTGATTTTTTAATCAAATGTAATTTAACGTTTATCAGATGTCATTAGGCCTATAGGATAAAAATATTAAAACTGGTTGATTCAAACATAATATTATTTGATGGTCCAATATCTTGATTATCTATTACAGTTAAATAAATTGCGACCTTCATAGACCGTAAACAAAGAGTGAAATATAATACAATATAATTTTTTATAGCGCACGTATCCACCACGATAGTGCTCAGGGCGCTTGTGGAATTGGTGTTGCTTATTCTTTAGAGAGGTTTCGCAACTTCACGAAATACGTAAACGAAAACGAAAACGTCATACCATAAGATCCACTGATTAATCTTAAATATAATATGAGTACTGAAACTCCGAAAAATGACAACTTAGAGTTCATAGTTGATTCTACGTTTCGTTTTTTATTAGAACATTGTCAAATGATGATTCTTGACAATGTTCTAATAGAGAACGAAACGTAGAATCAAATATGACCTCTAAGTTGCCATTTTCAGAGTTTCGATACGTCATACATTCTTGTAACTTTTGAATTGGACACCTGAAATATCTATTACAGTTGATCAGTATTTTACGACAATCATCAACAATTCATAGCTAAAAAATTGAAAATATTATTTTTTTGAAAACATTTAGCACCTTTGAAAAATGTAAGTGTGACGTATCCGTATTTCGTTACGAAGTCTCACCAATGGCTTGCTTCTCTCCGTGTGTGACATCATGTCCACTGCAGCCAAACAGATCTTCATCTGTCCATAATGGATTGCGTGGACAAGTACCCCGGGGCAATCCCTGCTAGTCCTACACATCCTCGGATTACGTAATTCTAAAATAATCATCGTATCATTAGTAGAAAACCTTATCACAGAAGGAAAATCGATGGATCTAATATATTGTTGGAATAAAGCCGTTCTGCCGCCAATCACTATACACGATTCGATTGGTGATTGCTATATCTTAATCAACACTAAAAGCTAGTCAATATATTATTAGTATTATGTGCGTTTGTAGTTAACAATGGTGGCTATGGATTTGTAGATTAGAAAACGTAACTGCGAGATGTTTATTAAATTTGTATTTATGGGTTCCGAGATTTAAGTACAGAAGTATTGGTTTGGATTGTCTGATTTTTTTGCGACATGGGTGACGAGAGTAAATCAAAGGTTTATCCAATTTTTACGACGAGAAATCTTAAGAGAACTCCAACAGGTTCGAATGTTGAAAAATCAGACAAATCAAAATTTACCGATGAACTCTGCGCGTTTACAGGAGAAACAACACTGCACGGGATTCGGTATGTCGGTAACAGATCGATTTGCTTTGCAAGAAGGTAGGAGAAATATAATCCGTTGACTTAAAATCTTTTAAAATATATATTAATTTTTTCATAATGCATAGTCTAATATTTGTAGTTGTCCTTGTCCTTTGGCCCGACTAACTGCACCAGCAGACCTAAGTTGGTCATGGATGTATTACTGTCAAAAATGAAAAGGGCTTTATACTTTTTATAACTAATACTTTTTATTACGTTTTGTAACTAACCATTGTGCCGATTTAGACAGTGTTGGGAGAAGTAGACTCGGTCCAATATAGATTTTATAAGGTCATTATCAAACAGTCTGTGCATGCGTACTAGTGTACTATCTAGAGGCTTGGAAGCAACACACACCCCAGGATGCTTTCAGACTTGGTATATTTGACAGTTATTTATAAGTAATTTGACCAATAATGTTTTTATTTGAAGGTGTATGAAAGAGAAATGAACAGCACAGGTTCAAGATTTTTATATCTACGGAAGCCGGCTTATGGACCATTATCCGCTTAAAATTACAACAGAAATACTATACAAGACATTAAATACATAGGCCTACATAACAATAAATATATACAGTATATAAGTTGTAAATGTGAAGAGGGTTGGTGGTAATGTTGGAAGAGAGGAAGTTAACGCAGATATTAGAAGGGTTAAGAGCAAGTTCATATGATAATTGAAGGGCATAGGGTAAAAAAGAGGATTTGAAACGGGTAGTGCGAACAGGGATAGGAAGAAAGGAGGAATTGCGATGACCACGAAGGATAGAAGAACAGTTGGGGGAGATTGGAGTGCAAAGTGTGGTTAATGGTAGGTGCGATTTGGAAAATATTGGAGAGCAAAAATGTTTATTTATAATTATAATCGTTAGACGGTAGCAACAATCATTGAAATTTGCATAGTAGGTAGGTTATACTGATACTATAAACTATGTGAATCATGGTATAATTTATTCATCCGTGTGTTGGAGGTCTTTGTGATTCATCGGCAACTACTGTATATTGTAAACGAGGCCTACTGCATAAGTTTCATTGGATAGGTTTAGCCTACTCCGATGTTTTTGAATCATCTTTTACGTAAACAAGAGCGACCAATTTTGTGTATGTTAATCCAGTGCTAGAGATCAACAATATTGAACCATCGCAACACCTATATACATAGTTTAGCGTCTTCCGCGTATTATTGCCGGTTCATGTCCAGGTGGGTAAATCACATCTCCGAAAAACTCCAAAAGTATGTGTATGTTAGGAGGGGTAGTTGTAGTATTAAGTACAGTGATAGGAAAGGTCTACCCCGTAGTATGAGGCACGTGTGTTACAACCGGTAATTAGAAAATAACAGCTAATGTAGAAACAACCGCTAATGTAGAAAACTCAACAGCTTTTGTAGAAAAATCCCAGCTAATGTAAAAAAGATCAACAGCTAATGTGAAAACTGAAATTGCCTCACAGCTAATGCCGATTACTAATTTGTTTGTACGGATCACTAATGAATTGCTTCTTCGGTCATACGGATTATTAGTTCGTTTTTACGGACTACTAATTTGTTCCTACGAATTAATAATTCGTTTTTACTGAGTAGTAATTCGTTTATTTTATTCAATTAGCATGTCAGCCCGGGTGTTACAAAGTATGAAAACCCACTATCGCCCACAGAATCTGCCCACCACAATAAATCGATAAATCAATAAATCAATAAATCGATAAATCGATAAATCGATAAATCGATAAATCGATAAATCAATCAATCAATAAATCAATCAATCAATTAATCAATCAATCAATCAATCAATCAATCAATCAATCAATAAATCAATCAATCAATCAATCAATCAATCAAACAATCCATCACTTCCATTGACATAATCTACCAAAAAAACCAACAGAATAACAATATTTGCAATTGTAGAAACATACAGTATTCAAACATAACTTTGGAAATTGGAACATCAACATAAATCTACAGGGCATTTTGCGAACGTAGCGAACAATGACATACCGGTGGCAAGGGGCCCTCCAGTAGCCCCTTGTGGAGAAGCATAGCTATACGAGCAATATAGGCCGTTTTAATCGGTTTACTAGAACATGGCTAATTTTAAGTGTGAACTCTGGCCTGTACGTTGAGTTGTGAGTGAAGAGGGAGGGGGAGGGTCTCGATCCTGTAAATGGACCACTGTGAGGTTTTTATTAGAAAACGAATAGCGTAGGTCCAGGGCCCGCCTAAAGTATATATATATTTATATAACAGTAGGTAATGAGGTTTTAATCAATACTGTACGTGAGGCCTATTAGGGATACTTTTTGTTTACAAAAATGTCATATGTGTTCTACTGTAATTAAATACCTAATACGTACTAAACACAACACACCTTGTAGAGAACATGGAGGTTATATTATTTAATTGCTCTGTATATGGTCACATTTTTCCAACATAGGTGGACTTCCATAAGTAGTGTGGGGAGGTGTGGGGTTCTTCCGAACCCACAGAAACCCTCCCAGTGTAAGTCAAAACTATACGTAATGTAAAGAAATGATTTGAAAAGTAGGCCTGTTGTATATGTTAATTCGTAGTACATTATACAAAATGTAAAGGTCCACACATAAAAGATTAAGACATCTAAAGAAATACAGTAATATTTTCAAATGTGCACATGTCACCCATAAAGCACACACGGTTTGAAAAGAATACTACGCCCCTTGATTATTATTGATAGGGTATCGTGCAGGACATATTATTATTATCATTATTATTATTATTATTAATGTTATAGTAGTATATGTTTATATTGTTATTATCTTGGCGGTCAATAGCATTGTTGTTTCCAAGTGTTTTGGATAATAAAGGAAATCTGTATATGTATCTGCATCTTACATCAGCTTTATTAGTCTCTTCAAGAGGAAATTATTGAGGGTTTAATATTATTCAGTATGAGCGAAGTAATCACATTAGTTAGTATCCGTGTGATGTTTACGTATAAATGTGTTGGTTATTATCTAAATTGTTTCATAAATTAGTATTGAACCTGACGAGCCAGCTAAGTGTATTCTACCTTATTAGTGGCTTTTCGTGAGAAGGGTTGAGGTGGGGATCAGGAAGTCTCGATCACCCCAGAGGTAAAGAATTTTCTTTACATACTTGTAGTTTGTCTTGTAGTTCGTCTGGGGTGGGGGCGAACTTTTCCACTCCAGGTGGGCGTGGCTGCGAACTTAATCTTGAAGAGCAAAAAAGGTAATTTCCCCAATTTGGTACCCTAGTTCCCCTATTTTGACCGTATTTTGGGTTTTATGGTAAAGTTTTGACCCGGCACACCTAATATAAGGAGGGGGTGCAACTACGTTTTGACGATAATAGGGGGCGCGCACCGGTTGCGCCCCCACCCCCCAATCCACGTTGATCTGTGATCAGCAGGGGTGGATCTAGCAATTTTAGAAATTGGGTGGTTTAGGGTTGGCCATGGACCAACTGGTTGAGGTGAGACAATTTTATAATATAAAAATTAATCCCATTTACATCTAAAATGCTCACAAATTGTCACAATTGAGTTGAATACAGAACATGGCTATGATCATCACGGAACACACTCTTGTAAATTAATATAAATAACGAAAAATTAATACGGCAACTGCCGTACATATTTCAAACCTAACCAACATTAACCATCATAATAACAGACAATATTTTGTTTAAATCTTGGATAAAACGGTTTCATTTTTAAATTGATTGCATAATTTGTTTTATTATTCAGATGCATTTGGACTATTCTTGTTGCGTCAGCGTTATGTGTTCTGGGCTTCATCTTAAGAAAATCTGTTGTACACTATCAAGAGCGTCCATTTGGAACTAAGATTTCCATCCTTCGAAACTCTGAGATCCCCTTTCCAGCAGTTACTTTTTGTAATTATAACCAGCTACGGAAGTCAAAGATGACTGAAGAACAAAAAGCATTGAATGAAGCAATAAATATTGGAATTCCATTAAACTTTACTGGCACAGAAAATTGGAACATAACTGAGATTTTTCTCAATGGTAGTCACCCAATTGAAGATTTATTAGTAGATTGCCTCTGGATGAGTGTTGACCAGTGTGGACCTGAGAACTTCACAACTGAATTATATGACTTCGGAGTCTGCTATACGTTTAAGACCAATCTGAATGTAAGCAATGCAGGTGTCACCAGTGCTCTGTCCTTGATAATTAATATTAACGACACAGAAAATACTGGCCATAGATACGGAATAACAGGGATCAAGGTAACGTATTTTCAGTACTTGATGGTGAGCAATGTTTTCTTAAGCTTAAGGCTATGTTCAAATTCACGGCTTAAGCGGAGCTTAGTGTAAGCGAGGCGCAATCTGCGGCGTAACGACCAAAGTGTTCAGACACAAGACGTAGCTAAAGTCATAAGCAATTTAAAATTGCAGCCAGCAGGTTTTCTATGATTTTCAGTTCATACAAACGTCACAAGATCCGTAAAAAATCAAATGGTTTGACCTATCAGTTACACGGATTGCGCATTCCATTCTACAGACTTGAGATGTCCATTCCAAGCAGAGGTCCCAAGTTTGAGAAGTGCAAATCATGATACTTTTATGTCGGCTGCTTTGTCGAACAAATTTGCGTAAATGCAAATGTGCGATGCGTCACAATAATAAAAAAAGAACAAAAAAAAATACAACATGTAAAAATTTCTATATTTTTGTATATAAATTTATTTAACAGAGCAAAGGGAAGGGACAACTGATTTTGCTAGGCCAAGACCCACTCTTAATATTTTTGGGAGATACTTAAAATTTTCAGGAGAAGATGCATTTTCTTTTCATGAGGGCGGAAAATGACTCTAAAAATCAGGAAACTCCTGCCATTTTCAGGACACTTGGGATCTCTGTTCCAAGTGTTTGATATGTACATTCCACAGACTTGCAATGTCTATGTCACGGCCATGAATTGTTCATTCTACCGGACTTGAGCTCTTCAGGATACAGCTATCTATACTAATCCACGGACTTTCCGTGAAAATTGAGCGGTAAATTCGACAGATTTCAATAGAATATTACTGATTTCATCTATCAATTCCACGGATTTACGCTGTTCATTTTATAAATTTGTACCTGTTCATTCCACGAGTCCACGGGTTTGATCTATCAATTCCACAGCTGTCTTTACAGGTTTCGACTGACAATTTCACGCGTTTGAGCTGTCCATTCTACGGATTTCAGCTGTCTTTTCCACGGGTTTGAGTAGCTCATTCCTAGGGACGTATCCACAAATTGGGGAAGTGCTGGGGTGGAGGAGGGGGTTGGCTCAACATCAACTGGAATTTGACAAAAAAAAGGCCTCTTATATTACATTTGTTGGAATGCATGACTTTATGTTTCTATTTCACCGAAATTATAGTTCTTTTCCTCTGAAGAGGAGAGGAGGTACTCATTTCCGCCGAAGGGTGGGAAGGGGTGCTGCATGTTCCAATCTTCATAAATATAAGCTTGTTTATTTTTTTTTCTACCCCTGAAGGGTGGTGCTCGAACACCCTTGGATACGCCACTACTTTCACAGATTTCAGCTGTCCGTTCCATAGGATTCAGGACACCGTTCCACGTTCATCCATTCCTCCATATCACCTTACTCTATGCAAGAACCAGCTTGCCCACTCAAAAAGGTGTATACAAGGTACCCGTGTAAAATTGAACCAGTAATTTAAAAGGCAGTATATATGCAGGTATGCTTACAACACACCTACTACGGGACGAGAGCAATAGGAGGCCTACAGGATAATAGAAAATAGATATCCTCATGATTTAAGCCACAAATTTGCAAAAACACATTAAAGGGCTGGTAGGTCTTACCTGTATAATTTAGAACATTCCTTTCAGTGCAAAAAAAAACTTATTAAACCATTTTTAAATACACTAATAGTTATTCTCAAGTTTTTAATATAGATGTTACTTAATGTGAGGAGTTAATTTCATAATTAATGTTGATGATTGTTTGATCCTTTTTAAGTGACAATACATCTTTAATATAACATAATGAAATAGGCCTATTTAATTCGTGTTTTAGATGATGATACATCCACCCACCGAGCGCCCTCTAGTGGCGTCATATGGATTCGGCGTGGCTCCTGGTTTTCATGCAGAGGTTGCTCTAAGAGGCACTCAAGTGAGGTTATATTTTAAACTAAAGTATTTTAAGTCATTTGATTTACTAAAAATGTAAATCATAGACCAGGTGTTACTGAGTTCCATTTGGTAATTTTATAAGTTGAATTTTGGAAGATGGAACCAAGGTTCTATCATTAGTACCTAAATGCCGATAAATTTAAATTATTAATGTGTAATATTAACCTTATAAAAGAGGCTTTGATGAACTCTGAAATCTATTCAAGTTATTTAGGACCAAATTTGATTGTTTGGCTTACATTTTTACCTTGCGGAACTGAATACTATTTTGTAAAGGGACGTCAGTTTTAGAAATACCATACTATTTCCCCAAGCGTACAGACCTGTATCTGTGGGCCGAAGTTGAGGATAAGATTTACTTTCTTTTAGATTGTTCTTTCTGTGGCTTACTATCCATTTATATATTTAAGGAACTCGAAGGAACGAACCTATACAACAAGAGGAAATTTCGCATCACTTCACACAATCGATCGATCGATTGATTGTGTGAAGTGATGTGATCAATCAATCAATCAATCAATCAATCAATCAATCAATCAACCATTAGCACATTCTTTGCAAGAGAGACGCTCGTAATTTAGACATACCAACCTTAGTGTTATTGTAAACGGAGAATTTTGATAATTTTTATGCTTTATTTTTTCTTGGTGTTGTTATTGTCCTTTTAAAATGAATTTTGTCGTAGTTTGTTGACCATGTCCAATTGAATGAAAACGAATTTGAGTTGAAATTGTTGTTATATATTGTAGGGAAATGCAGTCATTTACCTTGTATATTCTTGTTTATATAGGTCCGAAATTTACCGTCACCTTACTCGTCAAAATGCAGGAAGGAACATCTTCGATATTCCAATGTCTATACCAAGGAGCTTTGCATAGAAGAGTGTCGGTCCGATTACGTTATAGACCGTTGCGGTTGTAAGCTATCCGTTATGATGGGTTAGTTAAATAGTGGAGTAACTCAATAGTTAATATGTATTGTATTGTATGTATTCAAGGATTTTCATAGGGTCACTCCAGTTCAAATTACGTCAGTAATGAGAGTAAAACGCCTTTCTTTTGTCACTTTTACCAGCACGTTTTCTCGCCACTTATAGTAAGAGAACCACATCATGCTTCCAAATTTTTATGATGCTTAGAAGGGGTTCTGCTAGGTCGAAAAAAATAACCTAGTATTCAGCCAAACTCAAACCCGGCACCATAAATGCCCATTCCTTCCAAAGTTCTATTTTGACAAAAAATAAATAGATAAATAAATAATAAATAAATAAATAAAATAAAATAAAATATTCTAAATTTTACTATTTTGTATAAAAATGTATAAACATAATACTGATCCACAATGTTTATGTCATATTATTACTCCAAAACGTTAAAAAATGAATTTGATTGTTTTAGGTGAATCCTAAAAAAAAGCGGATGAATCTGTATTTTCTTTGCTTGTGTGAACAGTCTAAATCTAGTAATCATTGGCGAGCTATGTTCAACGCGCGTGCCGTGAGCAAAAACCGCACCTACAATGGAGAGAATAGCCTGAATGACATCCGCGCGGATACGACCTATAGTCTAATACTGTGTCTTAACAAATGAGAAGTTGTCAACGAAATCAATCGTCTAGGCTTAGCTTAAAAGAGTTCGGTAACTATTAGCTTTTTTTTACTAGAGAATATAACTCAAAAAGTATGAAGAAATTTTATCAAGAATAAACAGGTGAATTTCCAAAGAAATTATAGGATATTTTTTTCTGAATTTTGGAAGGAATGCCTTAAGATTAAAGTCAATTAGTTTAACCACCAAGCTCCATTGCCACTCAAAGGACACAAAGAAACAGTGCTTTAATTTGTACAATGTCTCTAATCCTGCGCCATCTTGTTTTATTCGTTAAAACCTTTGAAAGACTTCGTAACATTTAGACTAACCAGAAATAAGGCTTTAAAATCTCTTAATGTTGTCCACGCCCAACTGGTCCAAAATCTTCAAAATCAAGGATAAACCTTTTTTTAAAATTTTATAATTTTGATTTTTTTTTTTGGCTAATAAATGAAATTATTCCAAAAAAATATTCAAAATCTCGACCACCATCACAAGTTCAAAAAATTAGCATGTGCAACAAAAAATATGTTTTTAGACCTAATCTAAGGCGGAAATATTTATTTTTTTTAGTCATCAATTCACTTGATATGTCAATTATCATCATTTGATTTTGTTTTGATTTTCATCGGGTTGAGCGTAATTGCCGCAAATTAAATTCACAGCACCGTGATTCAATCTAATATTCTTTAATAAAAACAAATTATTTCCATATCTACTCTTATCCTTCGGTTCCAACATTGATGCGTTGCCTAGCGTGGGTGCATAACGTCACGTTTTAGATGAAGATTTAATTCTGTGGAACCAGTTTTGCTCTATATAGATTTAATTATTTAATGGGGTAACAGTTAACTTATCATCATTTACCTGTCTTGATCATGTTCTTATGAGTGACTCAAGTGAAGATGCTTACATAGCCTGTCAGTAGATATTTATGTATTCATGTCAATTCTCTAAAGAGACGTTTTCATAAGTGTACAGATTTGGCAAAATGTATGTTATTCAGAAGTTATTTATTTTTGTTAATTTGTGGACAAATTACAAAAGCAAATCTATGAATTCTTTAAGCGTTTGTTACAACAAGATTACCGTACTTCTAAACCAAGATCAAGCATGTGCAAGCGCTATGTTTGCTTCGTGTAGGTTACTATCATTTAATGAATTTAAATTAGTACATAACTTTTATCAAGAATCTATATTTCAAGAAACAGCCTTATCTCCTGTATTGTTACGTCAATTTTGGAATATTCATCTACAGTGTTGGTTAATCTTGCATTAGTTGAATGAAGAATTGTCCCTGGTCTTAAGTTAATGGGAAACCGCCCTTCGAATGAGACGTTAAGTGCCACGTGCAACTAGCCGATGTGCATGTTGAGGAACTCTTCAAAAAAAGCAGTTATCTTTGTATATGGCTTCTGCCAGTCCCAATATGAAGAACTACATTAAAAACAAGTCTTTATCCATCCTTCCATCATACATTCATTCATCCATCCATCCATCTTTCCATCCTCCCTCCCTTTATTTAGCCATCCACCTGCCAAATATCTTGCTAATATATGAGACAATCTGCCACAACCCATATTTGTGTATGCATTTATTTCAAATCTAATGGCGGTGAATAGCAAAAACCTGGTAGGTATTGGTAGTATAATCTCTACCTGATTATGAATTTATCAAAGAAAATGAACCCTAACATTGAAATAATTCCTTACCTTTCTGCCTTAACTAAATGTAGACTTTTCAATAAGTCAAGACTTTCTGTCAACACTACCACAAAACCCCAAACCTCTTAAACTTTATACATATGTAAGTCTACTCACAAAAAATACTGGCCTGGCAGCGTTACTTTGGAGTGTCATGCAAGTTTAATAGCTATCCTCTTTTAAAATAATGTTATCAACCAAACGAAGCACGATGCAAAGTTGTTTATGGCATTGTTTCTAGAAAGCATCAGGTATCATACGAATATGTTGTATTTAAGAAGTGATTAATTCAAAACAACACGATTTCCTATTCTTTTAAAGTTTAATAATTCATCTAATGGGTGAGAAATCTTCTCATGCGTGAATAAATTGTGAATACTGGGTGAGATTATTAAAAGGTAACCACATGCGTGAGGCTCACGAGTCATAAGTGAGACTTGGTATGTACCATCCATCATTCCAGTTGTAGCTGCTATTTTCAGGGCCGTAGCTAGCATGAGGCAGACGGGGCGGTCGCCTCGTCTGAAACTTCAGTCCAACACCTGCCCCAAACACCCACTCTCCCCTCACCCCCTGACAGTGAACAAAGATTTCCAAGCCAGCAGCCTCGCCTCGCCTGTTTTTCAACTCTGGCTACGACCTTAGTTTTGTATCATGACGTCCTTGATTTTTTATTTGCTTTTCAATATTTTTTCAGGAAATGTCCCGGCGTGTAATGTCAAGCAAGCTTTGGAATGCGGCTTTATTGCTTATGGTAAGTTAAGTATAACATATATCTTATGTATCGCGGTGGTTAAGTCAACAACACATTATCATACCTACGAAGCAGGGGCGGATCCAGTAAAACTGGATAGAGTGGCCCAATGTCGGATAAAGGGGGCCCAGTGCCAGATTTCGTTTTGTTTCTAGAGGTCTAAGGTCCTGCTCAGGGCAATCTTTCAAACAACATGCGTTTCCCGGGCATCTGAGAGCAATTTTCACAGATTGATTACAATGAGTATTTCAGGGGCGAGGGGTGGCTGAGTCGGGTTGGCCTCCATTTGGATCCGGGCCTGGAACTGGAAGGTTACTTACTATACACTATGCTGTGTGGGGTTTGTTCGTTTTAATTTCGTTTCTCCTCTAACAGAAGGTTGTATTCACAGTAACGTTGTGGAAACTACGACATGCTTTCTGGGAGTGAGATGTGATAGATCATGTGAACAATCATGCATATTCCACAGGGTCGGGGATATGTTTTTTCAGCGATCAAATGTCATTGTCATTGGTACACAACGACTCACAAAAATGAACTATGGGAATCATTTAGCATTTCTACTCATAACACATGCGTGTTTGTCCACGTATTGCAGTTCTTTTTTTTTAAAGGACAACAACTTGTTAGTAATTATTGTTAACAACATGGATGCCTATACAGGCGTGGATCAAAAGGGGAACGACGAATGTAATTTGAATTTGAAAGCTCATCGTTTGATAAACTATCTGTGAAAAGTGCTTCTCGTATACCAAGACGCATATTTTTTTTTTTGGAAAATTGGCCTGGGGAGGACCTAGGCCCTTAGAAATAACACAAAATTTGGCACCATGTCCCCTCTATCCGGCATCAGACCCCTATGCAGGATCTGCCTCTGCCCGTAAAAAAAGACAGTGCTTATTTTTATTAACAAAAATATACCGGTCTAAATAAGTATCATATTGGCCAAATTGCATAATTACTTAGATTGTTTAAGCGGATAACTAGAAATCTGTAATAAACCTCAGGTTGCCGCCATATGATAACATTGTACTGTATTTATTTATGCATTTATTTATGCATTAATAAAACTACTGTTTTACGTGCTCTTTTAACATTGAACAAAAATACCAGGGTTCCTGACAATAATCAATATTATACTTATAAGATTTCCTATTATTTTTCCTGTTTTATGTGAATTATTTAATGCATCTCTTGTTCATAGTTTCGCTCCTGGAGAATTTAGATTGACTAATGTTATCTTCATTTATAAATCTGGTAAGAATAACGATGCCAATTTTTCTGCTGTTGTTGGAAACGTTCTTGAACGTATTGTGGCGGACCACAGTTAGCCTACTTCCATTTTCAGGGCAATACATTTAATATTTCCACTGAACATGGGATTTAAGCTGACCGATCATTAACCAGCGCACTTCTCTTTACTAATACCGTCTAACATTAGTGGTGAATGCTGTTTCATGATGTTAAGCCTCTTCGACTCTTTAAATACTTTGCCACAGTTCGTACAATATTTTTTCGGCATTCAATATTATATTAATATTGACTTATTATTACGTAGACCTAACAACTAAATAAACATGATTTTTCTTATAGATCGATTTGTCAGTGACAAAAACGTAACTTGCGATTGTCCGGTTGCATGTGTGAAGACAACGTATGAACCAAAGATTTCTACAACACTCTGGCCGGATGCCGTTATGCTAAGATATTTTGAAGAACACTATGGTTACTCCAAAGAATACGTAAGGTAAACTCAGGGGCGGATCCAGGATCCGACAAAAGGTGGGGCGCACTTTTCCAGGTCCGGGTGGACGTGGCACATTTGGTTCTGGCGAGCAAAAGAAAATGGTAATTCTCTCATTTTTGGCGTGGCGGTGGCCTATTTGCCTCAAATAATAGTCTATTCATGCTTTTTTTTTGGAGGGGGGGGGGTCAATTTTACACCCGGCGCTCCAATATAAGGGGGGATATACATTTTCCGATGATAGAGGCGCGCGCCGGCTCTGCGTCCCCCAATCCGCGCCTGTAAACAGAGGTTACACAACTTTCCGAACAATGATAACGAAAAAGAATATGTAATAATGTTTGTGACGTTTGAGAGGAATACAAAAATAGGCACAGTTGATTAAAGGCCTGTTCAGTACACTATGACGATAACAGTGGACGATATTAGATCCAAAGAATAGAAATTCAAACAAATCGAGATGCTTTTACACTAAAATGACATAATGAACGTCCCTGTTTATCAGTGTAAACTTTATTTTCAGAAATAAATTCAAATGACATCAAATTAATTACAATTATTATGACGTCATTTGATTACATTTTGTAAACTCTTTTGTCACAATGTACTAGTTAAATGGTAAAGATGATCGAAATGGTTTGTGACCGACATGGATATTCCGCGAGATCCTCTCAGACTCTGAACGTTATTCCTCAAACGTCTAGCTGCACTGTCATGAATAGTGCACAGGTATTGCATGAGCTAAGGCTTGGGATAAAATACACGTTCAGACCCAACAATGTCCTTTTTATATAGTTTTAAATTTCATTATAAGAAACATTTTTTTCATAAATTACACTTTGTATTTTTATATTTTAAACTAACTCTTATTAATCTGTTTGGTAGTTTTGTATCTTTTTGTGTGTATATAGTTAAGATTTTTGTACTTCCTTTGACAGGACCATATTGAATACCAGATTTTATCATCGTACTTTCAAATAAATTATGTTATCCTGTATAAGTATGTTTTAAATAAAAAAAAAAAAAATCGTCCATTTATCTATGTACAAGGTGAAATGCTAGTTTTTGTGCTGGCTGATGAGCAGTCGTTCGGTGGTTTCTGCCTTTCCTTGAAGACCTGGGCAGATGTAGCTTAGTGTTAAATGTAATGTTTTAAAGAAAATGAAACCAAAACCAGAAGCCCCCTTGTACTCGCCAACTACTTTCACTTGCTTATAACTCATTTGGTGGATTGTGTTTTCTAAATAAATTGGAGTCTTATATGTTATGTTTAATTCAATTGTAAAATGATATTTTATATATGTGGCAGACCATTGGCAAAGGAGGGATAATTCAACAAATTAAAAAGAAACTAGTTATTTATAAATTATGAAACTGTACACAGGATTATTTTTAACATGAAAAAGAAAATCAGTTTCATATGATATTTCCTTGAAAAGTTATGAACAATAAAATAATGATTTGAGTAAACTGTATACTTGAAATTTGCTTTTTTAGTACCGTGTCATGTTAAATTGCATTTTGAGAACAATTTTTTGATCATTGGTCTCACAATTTTTAATGTATATGAAATTCGAATGATTAAACCATTATATTTTGATATTATGAAAATGAAACAAAAATTGACCATATTTTATTTCTGCCTATTGTTGACAACTAGATTCGTGACTCATTCCTCGTTTGTCTTGGCTCTGCCACATACTTATTTTAATTGTAAATTTAAATTCGAGTAGTAGGTTGCAGTAAAGAGAAATTGAATTTATTTATTTTATATTACAGGGAGAACATGCTTCAGGTGAGAATATCGTTTGAAGATTTAGATATGGAAGTTACTGAGCTTGTATCATCTTACACTGTTGTCCAGTTGCTCTGTAAGTAACATTTTGAATCATGTGCACTGAAAACACGGATTTCAAGAAAACGTATATCCCAGATATCATATTCTAAATCCAACTTTTTCATACATGCATACTTCACTCTAAATAGTCTGTATATCCGACACATTTGGAAAACTCGCATATCTAAGTAAGATACAATTGTTATAATATAGGATTCGGAATAGGTGGTGGAAGTTAGTTACGTTTTCCTTTTTCCTTATTCCTTATTCAAATTGTGAAGTTTGTTACTTTTTCCTTTTTCCTTATTCGAAATGTGAAGCTAGTTACCTTTTCCTTTTTCCTTATTCCTTATTCAAAATGTGAAGTCAGTTACTTTTTCCTTATCCCTTATTTCTGATTCAAAAATGCTGTTTCCCGATTCGATAATGGTTTTTCCTTATTCAAAATTACTTTTTCCTGATTCAAAAAAGTTTTTCCTTATTTAAAAATGACCTTTGAAATGCCTCTCTTGAATAAAACATCATGTTTCCTGATTCAAATATGCTGTTTCCCGATTCGAAAATGGTTTTTCCTTATTCAAAATTACTTTTTCCTTAATAGAAAAAGTTTTTTCTTATTCGAAAATGACCTTTGAAATGACCTTTCTTGAATAAAACATCATGTTTCCTGATTCAAATATGCTGTTTCCCGATTCGAAAATGGTTTTTCCTTATTCAAAAT
>JAOTQE010070436.1:0-17044 GCA_025631205.1 Nesometra sesokonis
TATAAACTTTTGCCAAAAGCAAGTGTAAATACATTTCCTCTTTAAGTGAGGGAATTTCAATAACTTAAAGAGCATGACCATAATTTATATAGTCAGACCATAAGATAATGCGAAAGACCCTTTTTGAACTTTTTTTCAACAGACTTACAATTGGATTGAGACAAAGCGCCATGCCAAACAGGTTCAACGTATTCTAAAATTGAGACTGGATCATAAAAAAACTAATACAAAGAAACGCAATCCTCATAAAATTTAATTCTTGATAAAAGAAAGATAATTATAGGCTCTTATATAGCGTTTTTCACATTATTACCCCCGTCATTGGTACTACTGTATGAATCACCAGCTGTATTATCGGTTATTGATTCCATATACTGTATCTGTTGCATGAAATATTTCAGAACATTGACCCTCAAACCATTACTACGTCTAGGTAGGGAGAACCATTTGTAGATGTAGTATCTTTCTCACACGATACAATAAAGTGGAAAGTCACTTGTTCCCAGTCAGACTTCTCGATTGGGAGCACATTCATTGATCCCTTGAAGTCCAAATTCTTTAAAACGGTCTAAGCGCTTATTCACAACAGGAGCTCCACTGCTTTCGCATTGTAATTTGTAAAATAAACTCTGGTTATTTTTGTCTTTACATCACCGAAACTCATGAACTACTTTAACTATACTAATCTAATCTAGTACTAAACATTATGATGTATATTTATATTTAAAATAAAAAATAAAAAAATAAACTCCGTCAAATTTGCAAGTAATTCGTCGACCTACAGAAATGTATTATCACATTTTTTGTCGTATTTTGAAAGAGCCCATTTTATAAATTCATCGTTATCGTTACATAAAGTGTAATTTTACGAGAGTTCCTCCCGCTACACTAAAGATGAATAGCCATAGTTTCTGTCTATGTAGTTTTTGTTTTGACTGTTTGAAAAAAGAACCGTTAAAATGATTTGTCTAAGAATGACATGACGAAAATGCGAGACATCGAGATAGCACAATCATTGTCGGTTGCTGGTTGGACCATGGAGTAAAGAATTCTGAACGATGACACTCATTTTTAAAGAACAAACAGATAAGGCTGATGACAGTGTGTAGAAGCCCAATTAAATTGTAATGTTTTGTTGAAAATTAAATAAAAAGAGATATGGTTGTGGTGGATGTTTTATTATTATCTCACATGCGTAAAAAATTACTGTGCATCAGAACTGGAAGTGACCATGGTACGTTGATAGCATAAGATTATCTACATCATATAGTGGACTGGGGGTCCTAGCACACCACACACAAAATGATTATAATGATGGGTCTTAACTTGTCCACAGGGACAGAGCTCAGAAGCTAAAATCCTCAATTTCATGCTGGCTTTGACACGTCCAGTGCCAGATCGTAGTCTGTTAAGTTGTATCTATGCCCTCCACTGGCGAATGCTGCCCAATATGTGGAGAATCTAAACTTCAATGAATGGCTACAGTTGCTCAGGGATAGTAGATACTGTGTTGAGCATTGTTTCTAGACGTTCCTTATGTTGACGCAGAGGTCTTGGCGATCGGAGCCTAGATGGAGGTTCTTTCCCATATGAGATGGCATAGATAAGGTGACTTGGTATAGCAGCTTTCCTCTATAGTCGCAGTATATCTTTCGATACGAGTAGGTGCAACCCTTTATTTGCTTGTCCAAGTATGGCTTTTGTCGCGGACAGACGGACGTAACGCTGTTTCTAGTAACAGGAAAAAAAGTGACCCATGGGGGAACAAGGCATTGAATCTTAAACATCTTGCCCCACCTTATATTTCCTACCAAAAGCGCATTATAAAATTCTTGCATAATGATGAGTTTTAAAAATTAATCTCAAAAGGACGAACCGGATCAACAGCTACTGGACCCACTCCGGGATAAATTTGGAACATCTATCGTGTAAAAAACTGCAAAAAGGAGTGAATGGCTTATTGACCCACCCACAGACTGAACGACGAATCAAACAACAAATGAGATAGTAGACATATAATACTAAGAAACTGCTTATTAAATAACAAAACAAAACACCATCTATTGGCAATTTACATTAGTTTATAATTTAATATGGTTAGTCGTTTTACATTTATATTTTTATTGAATGTTTTTAAAGCAATTGCACTCCGATATATGATTTTCGAAAGGACAAATAGATGCAATTCCAATCCTGATTCTGAAAAGTCTTTTATTTTTAAATTCATGGAAATAAATTTTAGTTAAATGTCGTTCGATTATTATTTGCGACAAAGTTGAAGTAGGGGGGCGTGTCTAAATCGATGACGTTTCACCTCAATCGTGTGCCCGGATGTTAGTTTAAACAAACAGGAAATATTGATCCTAGTAATAAGAATAGTAATTTAACTTATTAATCGCTTTCTGTAACATTATCTTTTAAATTTAAATCCACGGATTACACAACCACATAATTCAGCATAAGCTAGTAGAGAAAACTTTCCGTTTTCATTCCAATCACCTCACTGGAATTACCCCTTCTGATTGGTTCAATACAAAAATCGAACATGATAGTCTGCCAATAATGGAAGGGATTCTAAGAAGTAACTTTTCCAAGTTTAAGACAACGGTGATTTCGAATCACCCTCGTATCCTGATTCAGGCCAAGGCCAAGGTCTTTCCTAGGTCTATATAAGAAGGCTGATTTCCAACTTTAACTCAAACGACATATTTAACCGTCTTGGGCCGGTTGAAAAAGTTAGCAAGATGTTTACGAAATATTCTCCGGTCTATTTATGTGCAATATTTGCTGTAATCAGCGCTACAGATACTGTACCTACGTACCCTACGATTGAACAAGGTAAGTTTTAATTGTTGAACACATTTAATTTCAATATGTTGTTACTACAGTTTTAACTCAAAAGCTACGGTATATCAACTATTTTTTGATTGCTGTAGATTTAACAATTACTCAAGTTAATTGTTAATAATTATATTTGATGCAATGCTTTTATATTTGTGCCTATAATTTCGAACATAGAATTTTGTCAGTTTTCATAATATAAACTAAATAAATTTAACGTAATTTACTTTTATATGTTAAGTGCCGTTTAAGAGGTTTGTTTTATATAAAACAATATAATTCGTATAATTCGTATTGTATTATTGTACTTACAGTAAGCATTTAAATAGGGGTGTCCAACCAATATTGCCACAGTGAAGTTTAAATGTCATGTTTTGATTTTGCCTCTCTATAATTTGGGTTTTTTTATTGGAGAAATTATATCATTTATTTATTTTTTTATTTTTATTTATTTATTTATTTTTTTAGGGGTTGGGTGTTTACATGGCATCCAACCTTAGTTGTTATTTTCAATTTTTTTTTTAATTCTCATCACATTATATTCAAATCAATTTTGTACATAAGTTGACTATAAATCAGATAGGTTATCAACTAAGCATAAGAAGCCAATATAGGCCCTATTCACCATTATACACGAGTTTTCCGGAAAAAAACCGGTGGCACATTTTAAAGATAGGCCTACATAATTAATTAACATTTTTTATAAATATATTTTTAATTTATTTAAGACACAGTGAATCCAAAAGCAAAAGCAGAGGTATATTTATTTAACGATTCAACAACCTTATGTTAGAATTCCACATTAAACAAATGTTACCAATTTGTTAATGTTTTAATAAAATTATTATTATTATTATTTCAGAGCATCTGACTGGATGGTTTAATCGCGATAGCCCGACTGGTCGAGGAGACTATGAAACTTTAGCAGATCTTATAATCGTAAGTTGTCAATTGGCACACATATGGGGTGGGGAGCTAAGGGTGCTCGGACACCCTCCTTTAGAGCTAGAAAAATACATTCAGTATAAAAATAAGATGATTAGTACCTCAAGCACCCCTTCCAAGAAAATGAACACCCCTCTCCTTTCTTCAAAAGATTCGGGAGAAAATAACCTTCAGGGGAATGATCCATACAGGAAATCATTTTACACGATAAATAAATAAAAATACTCCGTTTCCAGCCCATAATTAACCAGATAATATGGAGGTTCCCTAACTTTACGAAGTACGAAACGAAAATGAATACGTCACACTTCCGTTTTTGAAAGTTGCTATATGTATTCAAAAATATACTAAATTTACCTACGAATCGTTGATGATCGCTGTAAAATACTGATCAAATATGACAGATATTCAAAGTGTTCTACTCAAATGTTACAATAATTTATGACATATCCGTTGTCGTTTTTCTATTTTGTAATGTGTAAAAAAAATTAGAGTGGCGCTGTAGCTTGGTGGTAGAGTGGCGCTTTAGCTTGGTGGTTAGTATACTTGCCTTCCAATCTCAAGGTCCTGGGTTCGAACCTGGCTGAACGCTAGGTTGGTTCCCACGACATAACAACGCCACTCCCTAAGCCTCATAATGAGACTTAGTTTAGAAAGCATGGCGTAGTTCTCATCCTGTAAGTGGCGAGTTAACTTGCTGTTGGATGTGACACGAAATAAAAAAAATAATAATGTAGTATAACCTAAACCTGCAATTGGTCAGTCATCCAAAAAGAAAACTGTAGACCTTTGGATATTTTTTTTCTGAAAGAAGATTTTTTTCAGAGAGAAAATTTTTCACATCAATTATTTTTGGAAGAAAGTACGTTTGTCCATGGAGGAAATAAATTACCTACATGATCTACCCAGTAATTTAACTGTTCCCTGGTCTACCTTTCTTCTGGGAAGACCTATGTAGACTTCTGAAAAGAAACAATATAAAATGAAGAAATTTTCTGTAAACAAAAAATTCTTCTCAAAAGAAATATGAGACAAGTTGCTTTTCTCTAAAAAAAACGGTGTAGTGCCATATGCTGTTCTGTTGTTATAATCTTTTGTTTATTTTACTTACCTTATTTACAGGAAAATCCATATTTGTTATGTGACTTGCCATTTGGCATAGAGTGTCAGACATCAGCTGGAAAGCCATATACAGCTACTGGTCAAGTCGTAACTTGTAATCCACAGACTGGTTTAATTTGCAAGAATAGTGACCAGAAAAATGGGGAGACGTGTAAAGACTATAGAGTGAGATTTCGATGTTCACATCCTATTGGTACGTATAACTTACATTTTACTTGGAACCTCTAAGGCTTTATGTACTCTCTTAATTAAACGTTATATATGATTCGTTTTGAGTTCGTTTCAGCTCGCATGTGAATCACTCTATTTCAAGAGTGAATATTGTAAAACAGAGTGACTTTTTTGTATATTAAATACGTCCAGTAAATATACATTATGTGGACATTCCCATTAGAAATTTTGATGAATTTTACCCTACATTTTTAAAGAAATAGGGTAATTTTTAATTAACCACCTAACTGGCTTATCACATTAAGTGTTTATAAAGGATATAAATACACTGTACAGTTAAGCAATCAAGTGGAAACTAATCCAAATATCTATTGTGATAAAATGAGTAAAATTTTCTAACGGAGAGGTACACTTAATGTATACTTTTTGAGTGGACATTTTCCACTCTCATTGTAGAGTGCCATTTTCATTGTTTTACATTACCACTAATGGTTAAACTCATTTCACTTAAATATCTGCAACGCTAAAGCTCATTCTTTAGATTATCATTACCTACATACCTCATTGGTATAATTCCAATGAAATTTAGTGTTTTAGTATGCATTTTAATTTTAAAATCTTGATTTTTGGATATAGTAAGTTTTTAATTTTGTAAAAAACCATTTCAAAATAATCCTGCTGCAGTTACTGCAGTATTTCAGTGACAGTAGCTTAAAAACAATTACTGAAAGTAATATAGTTGAGATGTGGCCTTGTGCATCAATGCAGTAATCAAATAAACATAATAGCATGCTGGTTACTGTATTAATCGCAGTAGACTTAATAGCAATAGAGTGTTGCAGTAAACGAAGTTGAAATATTTTAACACACTTCTTAAGTCTGTATAAACCTACAAAATAATCACAGGAGTCAATGCTTTCAAAATGTTCCACCAAACCTGGACCATTGTGAAGGGTAACGCCTCAATCTGCTAACCTCTAAATTTTACATCATACTTTTTCCTTTCTAATAGACGAATGCGCATCAGATCCATGTAAAAATGGTGCCCTCTGTCGAGATCACAAGAACAGGTTTGAATGTATATGCCCAAAAGGCTACACAGGAATACAATGTGAAATCAGTAAGTATACATTTGGAATCAGGTAAAACAAAATAAAATTAGCATAATAGTTGGGCCCAGAGCACACCCCTTCTCCCCCACCTCCCCTCTTCAGAGGAAATGGGAAAGGAGCACGCCATTTTAGCTTTCAGAGGAAAAACATGTTTGGTTAAATGAACCATAATATCAAACACACCATCATAGAAAGCGTTAATCGGGAAAAAATGAGGTGATTTTGGTCTTTTTTTTTCTTTGTCAAAATTTGATTTTTTTTTTCCAGTTCCTAGATACGCCCCTAAGAATACCAATAATTCAAGTAAACAACACCATTTTAGGCGGTATTTCTTGCAAATCAATGGATTATTTTAAACGGCGGGCGTTCCTATTAAACGCTTGAGTAGGTCAAAATGTTTGGTTTAGCAAAGTAGGTCTAACTAGGTATACTTGTGAATCATGAAAATGAACTTACTGAATTTAGACTAGTAAATTTAAATTAAAACGTTATTGCTATCTTATTTTCCAAATACGTAACTCGAAGTTTGAGTTTTTAGATTCCCCAGAAGTTTCCAGTATTCTCTTTCTTAAGCAAACACTTAATGTTCACTTCAAAAAAATAACGACTATTAGACCTATTTGTTATCAAACTGGACCAAACGAAACCAGCAGACCTATGTGCACGATATTACCAAACGAAGGTGTAAGTGCTACTTTTAGTGCGAAGACATTCCAAATTCAGATGAAAATCTAAAAATTGTTAATTATTAATTGTAATTCAAATTAGAGAAACTTTCAAACCAAAATGGGTTCAACACAATGGGAAATGTTAACCAGCCTATTATTGTTTAGTGTGTTTTTTTTTTTGTTCTCACTATAATTACCAAACAAATACTCTTATTTTAAAATACAATTCCGTTTCAGACATTGATGATTGCGCACCAAACCCTTGTAGAAATGGAGGGGAATGCTTTGACCTTGTAGCAAACTACCTTTGTCTATGTCCGGAAGGTTACGAAGGAAGACACTGTGAAATAGGTATGTTTCAATTCAATTCAAATCAAGTCCGATTTATTCAGTAAATGACTATTAGCCATAATTATGCTGTTTGCCTTAAGTAAAATTATGCAAATTAAAAATTCAACCAGTTTATTTAATGTATATAACTTGGATTATATATATTTCAATCGTTAATTAGCGTTAGTTTATAAATGAAGTTTGCTTTCAACATTAAAAACAATGATCGTCAAATCAATGTTTATAATGACGCACGGTTTGTGGCATACCACACAATGGATGTTGTCGTAACCTACATTGGGCTTACACTAGTCGTGTTACGTCATAAGCCAAGATTCCAAAGCTTTAGAAACAAGTATGCAAATAATCATTTGATTATATCAAGGAGTTATGTATTTGTTACCATAATCCTTGATTATCGTATGAATATGTTTAATTTGATAATAGCAAATGGTAGTTTCCCTTACAATAGTATATGTGTAAATAATGTCAATTTAGTTACCTTGGTTACAGTAAAAAAACTCTATAAAATGTTGTAGAAAACAATTTAAAACATAAGACCACGTGGAGGAATTGGAACAGCGTTTACGGTTCAAACTTTATTTCTCTTTACGTAAGTATAAGTACCTTGGAATAGAGCAATTTAACATCATGTATTTATATATCAGTTGAATTTTCTTGCTTGGAAGTACATTTTTTGTTAATGTTGTGCCACATCGTACAGCATGTTTTCCTACCACTTACTTGATTAGACCTACGTCATGTTTTTAAACCAAGTCTCATTATGAGGCTTGGGACTGGTGATGTTAGGTCGTTGGTAACATAGAACCCTCGGAATTGAAAGACCAGCATTTAAAAATAAACACCAGGTTACCGCGCCACTCCGCTGGGAGTAAGATGTGAATTGTTAGATCGACAATCAGCCCTACACTATATAAGTATACTTAAAAGGTGAAAACATAGATATCCGTAAGACCCAATGACCTGGTATAGGCCAACTAACCTTTTATATACATGCAATCTCAGTCAGTTTTGATATTGGCCCATTGAGTATAAGCCACCTTAAACATGAAACGGTTTAAGGTGGCCTTAAGGTGTTTTAAAAATGTTTAGAGAAACTCGAATTCTATGCGTGGGCTTAAACCTGAGTTAGTACGCTAATTGTTTTAATTGTATTGTTTTTTAACAGATATTCCGACTAGGAAACGAAAAAGGGCGCTTCTATGTGTGGGCTTATACTCGAGTTTATACGTTAATTTCTTGATTTTATTTTTTTTACAGATATTGATCAGTGCCGCATGCATAAATGTAAGAATAATGCAGAATGTATAGACGTTGTGACCGGATATGTTTGCCTCTGTGCTCCTGGGTATGAAGGATTATACTGTGACAAAAGTAAGTGGCTCGTTATATTTTACCAGGCGTTTGGGACATCGGCCATTTTGTCAACAAAATACCATTTTGTCGCAACAAAATAACATTCTGTAGACAAAATAATATTTGACAAAATGGCTGATGCTCCAAACGGTGCCTCGTTATATTTAGCCCCGACTAGGAGGTGTGGAACTACTACTCTGACTAATTAAATAAGTAATGAATCATTAAATATGTTATCGTGACAGAAAGAAACGTGAGAGGGCGCTTCATTGTTTTAAAACACTATTGGTCCTAGTTTGTATGGTCATAAAAAGAAATAGGCCTGAACAGGCGCATGAATTTAATCCTAGGTTACAAGTCAGACGTTATACTGACTACGCTAACGATCGAGTTTTAGAAACAACGATTACAAAGTAAATAAACTCTCACATGAGGGGAAATGTTAGGCCTTATAGAGCCGGATATCATCGAAATTTGTCGGATGATCGGCTAATATGGGCAATGGACTAATCTTAATATTATAACTAGTACTCAGTAATTATAACATTACTCACAAAAAAGAGTTGAAATTCACACTTTGAGGAGTGGTCTGAGTCTTTCTTCTTTAATCAATCATTTTCTCAAATATTGTAAAATAAATTAAAAATGTTATTGTTTAATTGGTTTTCAAATTTTACATTTTTATTTATCTCTAAATTATTCTTAAATAGGCCTAATACATTTTAAATCTGCCCATCCTTTTATACAATTTATATTGTGGTTTTAACATGTAAATTCCCCTGTCTGTGCAATGCATTAAATCAACTTTTTATTTCGGGTGTTGGTTCTAATCAGGGAGCAGTTAAATTTAACTGTTCCCTGGTTCTAGGACATACTGTACATTAGATGTATTTTATAGTGTAAATTGACATTTGTATACCCTTAACATGCACGTGAAATACATTTGATTGCAATAAAATATAATTTTATTTGATTTGTTGTAGATATTGATGATTGTGCTCCACAACCATGTCAGAATGGTGGAACGTGTAAAGATTTAATTGATGCTTACCAGTGTTGGTGTGCGCCAGGATTTAAGGGCCAAAATTGTGAAATAGGTAAGACTCATTTGCATATCATGAATAATTCATGAGTTTTGCCTACCTACGAAATCAATTTCGCTAATGTGTCTGAGTGTCTTTTGAATTTGTAATATATTGAATTGCTAACTATAAGTATTGTCCGTTTAATACTCGTCTGTATTTCTGTATCATAATTATTTCATTGTATACTATCTCAATTCAGTATTGCCGTCATCATTTTCAATCAATAAATCGTTTATCTTTGAGAAAACATCAATTCGTGGGAGTACTACAGAATCTAACGATGATGATGGAGTGGCCCCGATACCAGATTAAACTTCGTCATTGATTTGCTCATTTAATATAATCGTCCCTATTTTTCTTTAACAGATATCAATGAATGCGACCCAAACCCATGTAAAGCAGGTACGTGTATTGACCTCATCAACGGATACAGATGCGACTGTAGTGCTGGATTCAGAGGGGATATCTGCCAAATAAGTGAGTAAATTTAGTTCTGTGACCTACAATAGTAATTCTAAGTACAAATCAAGCGAGTATATTATCAAAATTCAAAATTATGACAAAAGTATCAAAATGCTATGATAGATGCTAAAAAGTATAGGGGCTGGACGCCGTCAAAACAATCAGTTTACATGACCTCCCTTTTGAAAAACAAGAAGGTTCCGCTTATAAACTTTTCGTATGAAACATGGTCATGAAGGCTATCATTTGAAAGGTACTATCAGTGCCGTAGCCAGCAGACGAGGTGGTCGCCTCGTCTGAAATTTGGCTTTTTAAGGGGGACTCACCCTCTGACCTCCAACAGAAGGTTTCAGTCTCTGCAATACTACATGATCTCCGATTTCGCCTCGTCTGTTTTTTCAACTCTGGCTACGGCTGTAATTATAACCCTACAGTGATCAATAAGTTCTATTATATTATTATAGGCCTACGTCTACCTTTATTCTGTTTTTTTTTTATTTGAAATACCTAAAAAACTATACTAGGTTAATTTAGATATTTTTTAACTTTGAAATTAAAACACATTTATATTTTCAATCATTTTAGATGAAGATGATTGTAAACCAGATCCATGCGTGTACGGCGCATGCCTTGATGCCGTAAATGATTACTACTGTGCATGTCAAGAAGGATATGAAGGCAAAAACTGTGATATAGGTATGTTTTTGTTCACTTTTTGTAAATTTTATTGGTATACTAGTTTACTTTAATTGTAATACCTAAATAAGTTATATACATATATAAATGTTTTATTTAATTTATTTTAATTTTTTTCAGACATTGACGACTGTAAAGACAATTTATGTATGAATGGTGGTAAATGTGTGGATGAAGTCAACGGGTTCAGATGTCAGTGTAAGCCTGGTTACACTGGACCAATTTGTGAACTTGGTAAGTTGATCTTTTTTATTATTATTATCATCATCATCACCACCATTGTCGTCATAGTTAACTCAGTCTGCCTTTATTTCTTCTTTCCTTCTTTAATTCTTTTTTTATTTATTGAGGTATTCTTTCATTCATTTGATATTCATTATTTATAAGTCTTTTAGTTCCTTTTTTCTTTCCATCTATCTCTCTTTATTCATCCACTTATCCATTCATCATTTGATCCAATTGGTCTTTATTTCTTTCTTTGCTTCTTTCCTCCTTCCCTTCTTTTCTTACTTATTAATATTCTTAATTATTTTTATTATTATTTAATTAGGGCTTTATTATTTTATTCAATTTATGTTTTTTTTTTCTTTTCTTTCTTTGTTAATTTCTTCCTCTTTTTTTGCCTCCCTCATTATTTAATTTAAATTGCGCTTTCTTCTTTCCTTTCTTTCTTCATCTATTTACCTTCCTCCTTTCCTCATTTAGCGGTTATTTTTAGTCTTTCCTTCTTTCTTTACATTTTTTTCTTATTTCTTTTGTCTATCCTTCTTCGTTTATATTTCTACTTTCGTCTTTCAATCAGTTAGGCCTATTCATTTATTATTTATTTCAGTTTTCCTTTTAACTTTTAATGCTTGCTTTCTTTTTCTTCTTCCTCATATACTTTCCTTTCAATTATTATTCAATTTGTCCTTTCTTTCTTTGCTTTCTTTCTTCTTTCCTTCCATATTCGTTTACATTCATCCTTTCTTCATTCATTCAGTTATTCATCCATTATTTATAATTGTTCCTACAGATATTGATGAGTGTGATCCAGACCCTTGTCTCAATAACGGTTTCTGTATTAATGCTGTAAATGCATACTATTGCATTTGCCTACCTGGGTACACTGGCCTCAATTGTGAAATAAGTAAGTATACTGTCTACCCACAGTCCACACATAGTGAGTTTACGCAAGCGGACGGGATCGCTGCAATTAGGTTAAAACCCGCTCATATTCACACTGCGCATGTCTGTAACTCCCGTCATGTTTTTAGGATAACGATTAAATATTGCTGTCTACTATAAACGTCAACAAAATATATATTATTTTTAAATAACACTATTTAATTCTAATTTTTAAAAAGTGGAATTTTCGAAACATTATACATCATTTTAATAGTTTATAAGCTTTAAAAAACATGTGAAGATTTCGTAAATTTTAATTTTTAATCAAGATTGAGATGTAGGATTAGTCCTCCGCGATGCGTAATCCTTTTGTTTTCGCGGTCCACTGAGCACAGAACGCTGTGCTCTTCCTCCATCGTCTTGTTGCGTAAACTCTCTATTTGAAACCAACAGATGTAGTGTAAGGACAGGGTTATTTAGAATGTATACAAGCCATGTAGGCTATATACATTGAGCTTAGAGTTTATAGTCCCTGACCACACATACTTCTTCCACCACCAGAACCATGGTGCTTGTTTTGCTAGGGTCAACCGTTGGTTCCTCCACCTTAACCGCTTATTCAAGTATATAGTTATAACTTAAAGGTTACCTTTTATGACTTTGTAATGATACAGTAATAGTATGTGGAACATGTTAGCACTGTAGAATTGATTCAGTTTCCAAATTATCGACAATATCGTCATTTTAGTTTGGTTGTACTCGTGAGAAGGACATTATTCACACTACTCATTCATCAATCCAGGAGTGTAAATTGAAACGTGATACGAAAAATGTTATTACAATTTTAAAGTTAGGTTAGGACAAGGTGTTACATCATTATTATGTGTGTATTTTATAACCGTTCGTTTAAACGACCAGGAGTAATTCTCATATTTCTTAATATATAATATTATTATAATTAAGGTATAATTATCATTATTAATCAATGTATTATTTATTTTAATAGACATTAACGATTGCGAACCTAACCCTTGTAAATACGGGGGTAAATGTACCGATCTGGTCGGCGACTACAAATGCGAATGTGTACTCGGCTACAGCGGAAAAATGTGCGAAATCTGTAAGTTTTGTTTTAATTGAGTAATTGTTCATGTCTAGTTTATTTTGTTAGATATTACCTGAAGAAACCGAAATACTCCATTATATCCCAATTGGATCATCTCTCGAAAGGAAAAAAAATGGCATCAATATACATAGACTATTCCATTTTCCTTTCGAGGGGTGATCTTATTTGGAATAATTGTTAAATGCCGTTATAGCTAGGAAAGTCACTCTCCAAAAAACACAGCTTTGCAAAGTTTAGTTTTCGAAATTGTTGATTTGACGGTAAATTTAGGCTCTTTATATTTCAAAGAAATAGTTTGTTTAAAGATTCCATTTGCCTTTCGGGGGGTGCTCTAATTTGAAATAATTGTTAAATATCGTTATATCTAGGTAAGTCTCTCACTATCTAAATATACAACACAGTTAGATTTGCAAAACGTAGTATTCAAAATTGTCAATTTGATGTTTTGTATCCTTAGCTATAAAATTTAGCTGCACTAGACCTACGATGTGAAGGAATTCAAATTTAGGCTCAATATATTTCCAAGAAATAGTTTGTTAAACGATATAAAGTATAAGTATAAAATAATCATAATTGTCTTTATTTTTCAGCTATTAACGAATGTGAATCATACCCGTGTCTGAACGGGGCTGCTTGTGTAGATTACGTCGGTTATTATGAATGCGTGTGTAAACCAGGATTTAAGGGTGTTAACTGCGGCGTAGGTACGTAAACCCACTACTACGGTTTGCATTGTTATCTGCAACTCAATATCGATTTATTACCAAATTAAAAATAAATTTTGTAGTTAATTTAGGTAATGATCCAACTTCTATAACGTAGTACATGAACAATATAACGCCAAGACCCAACGGCTTAACGTTTTATTCAAAAGACGTGTGCTCATAACGACCGCGCTGTTGAAAGCCCATCCTCATCATTGTGTTCGTTTTTAGGCAACATTGAAAAATATTGCCTTTAATGTGTCTTTATGTATGAATAAATTGGCTGAATTTCCACATAGGGGTTGCTGGTAATTTTTGGTTTTTTAAATAATTCCTGCACTAAAATTTAAAATACAGTAATTGCTTAATATTTGAATTATTTATTTTCAGATATTGATGATTGTAGTCCGAATCCGTGTAAGTACGGAGGTTTGTGTATCGACAAGGTCAACGATTACAAGTGTATATGCATAAACGGATATACAGGCAGAAATTGTGATATAGGTACGTATTAGGCCTACTAAATCGGCAGTAATTCCACGAATAGTGTTACGCGCGCGTACATACAGTGCGTGTGGTGACCCAAAATGTGGACGCCCCTGTTGATTAATCACTGCACCGCTGTACGCGCATATTAGAGATTGTGTATCTTTGTGATATCACTAAAGAACTATCAGGAGAAAAATATAATATAAATGAAATGTAAAAACTATTATAAATCAATTAATTTATTGTGTTTTAGATACGTTTGGGAATTCCTGATCGGCCGTTCGGTTCCTCGACTAGTCCTTATTGTGTTTTTAGGCTTAGTGAGCATGCAGTCCGAGTTAGTAGGAATGTCCTTAGCACAGTGGCTTAATATATTGGGTGTAATTGTTTAACATTCTAATGTATAATTTTGTTTTTGTTTTTAGATATAGATGAATGCCAATCAGAACCTTGCCAAAATGGTGGTGAATGTTCCCAGAAACCTGGAGGAGGCTACATATGCACATGTCTGCCAGGGTACAGGGGTGACCAATGCGAAGAGGGTAAGACATTCAAGCTAAGAAAATTATTTATCACTAACTCACCTTTCATAAATATAATACCAACATCACATATCCCCATCAGTTGAAAAATAAATAAAGATCTTCAGCAACTAACATAACTAGCTAATAAAGACTTGAATGAAGAGAGTTGATAAAACAGATACATACAGCAGCCCAAGTGGAGAAATCAGCATACTTTTGGTTGAGAGGCAATAAAAAGAGAATATTATTTATTTTTGGAAACGAATACGGCCAAGATATACATCAATTTACTAAAGCCTCCTTTCACACAAACGGTTCTTTAGTATTATCGAACATGCTGGGAGCATTATTTTGTTTTCCTATACTTTTAAGGCCGAAAGTATAGAGAGCGGTATATTCTACCAACTTGCACAGCCCGAAAGTGTTATAGTGTGCTGTAAAATACAACACGGAAAGGTGTACAATTACCGTGTATGGGACAGATGATTCCATTTGTTTTGAGGGGTGTTAAATTTCCTTGCAAACATTAGTTGCATGTAAAATGTTCTTGTATTGTATATCATTGTCAAATCGTTTATCTATTCAGATATTGATGAGTGCGCTGTTGATCCATGTAAAAATAGTGCGACGTGTGTTGACCATCAAAACGCCTTCTGGTGTAACTGCGCCCCAGGTTACGAAGGAACTACATGCGAGCAGGGTGAGTGAATAATACTAACTATGTATATTAGGCTTGTCATGGCAAAACCACCAAGTTGTCGCACAGGAAGTTATTGAGAAATAAGCAAATAAACAACAGGAAGTATAAACAAATACAAAGGATTTTTTTGTGTATTTTGTCCAGTTGTAGGTGTCCGATTTTGATAGACTCCTCATTTTAAAGCTTATGAAAAGTGTAATATGGCTATAACAAAAACTCAATTTTGAATTTTATATACAACTTGGTGGTTTTGCCATGACCTGCCTCATATGAGTCTTATGGTTGGAAATTAAGCTTTTGGTATCTTCTAATAGGGATAATATTAGCTGCAATCTAAATTAAATTCATTGGATAAATAGATCCAATATATCACCAATTGAAGTTTTCGTGTTTGGGAATATCGTTTTGAGAATAATGCAATTTTAAAATATATATTCAAAAGACTGTAAATCTCATAAGATATGCGCGAAGAACACTTTCATGCGTTTAAACTGACCTAAAATGTATGATAATGAATTATAATTACTGTAGTACTCATAACTGATTGAAACTAAACTGCTCAAAATTCTTACTTAAAACCTATTTTGATGATTATCTCAATTTGATACTAACTATGTGACTCATTTCATGGTTAGAACATATACAATTTAAATAAATACAATAGGCATATTTCACTAATTTAAATGTAAATGAAATGCAAAATTATTTGCCTGTTTATTTAGTAAAGTTGTTTGTTATGCCCACTCTTTTATTTTCCTCTTCTTCTGCTGGCTTAAGTGGTACGTTAAAAAAATGTTGGCTCCGGTAACATTGTCATACCAAACCTTTCCTGTGCAATGGTCAGGAAGTCTTCACATAGATCTATCTTTTGTTTGTTTGATTGTTGCTGTCATTTTTCATCTGCTACATTCGATCTCAGTTCCGTATTCATTGTCATTTGTATGTTTTCTGCAGAAATTGACGAATGTTATGCACAACCTTGTAAGTACGGAGTTTGTAAGGATCTTGTCAACACGTACGAATGTATCTGTTTCCCAGGTTATGAAGGATCAGACTGCGAAATATGTAAGTAGTTTTATAGCGTATACACTAAACAGAATAATAATAAAATAATACAAAGAGAATAGCACATGATAGATAAGGGTTATGAACTCTACCATTGCCCTGTTTTATTAACTTATTTACACCGTAGACCTATATGATTTCAATAACTGTGGGAAATTCAAAACAAAGAGTCAAAATAAAAGTGTTTTTTTTTAATAAGATTTTAAAACACTGTATCGGGCCTAGACTACGCAGCAACATAATTTAACATTGTAAAAGCGAAATAATATTGCCTATTATCAAAGATCTTACAATGTAAAGGTAGGTCGCTGGCCTATTCCAGTGCGTAATGCCAGAGATGATAGATACGGCTCTGCGTAATGCCATGGAATTGCGCCCGCAGGTAGAAATTATTGCGAATAAAATTGATTTAACACAGACGCATTTATTTAAATACTAATGACATAATATTAATATCTATATAAAATTCAGTATCACCCCTTTGGAAAATAAATCCAAATAATAATTATTTTAAATAAAT
>JAOTQE010070447.1:0-17044 GCA_025631205.1 Nesometra sesokonis
GGGGGCGGCTGCGCCACCTCCCCACTAAATCCGCCCCTGATAAACATGTTTCCGAACCACATTCCGTAAATGCATTCTTTCAAAACCAATGGAAAACAGGCGCGAAGTCAACATGTTTTTTTTTTTCATTCTTTCATTTTTTACTGAACTTCTATTATTTTATCAATATAGAGTACGAAGATGGACAAATATCAACAGCTGATAGAGGTATGTTAAAAAAATCCTATTATTTAGATACACTTTAAAGTTTAACAAATTGTAAAATATAATAGTAAAAATATTTGTGGCAGAGCCAAGCCAAATGAGATATAAGTCGGAAAATTCAAAATTGAGATTTTTATAAAATATGAAACTACATATTATTTACTTTAACATGTAAAAAAAAATCAGTTTCATACAATATTTCCTTGCGAAGTTATGAAAAATCGAATTTTGAACATTCAATACGTAAGTTTTGAGAAAACTGCATTTGAAAATTGCTTATCCGTATACATTTATTAAGCAAGGTCATTTTGAATTGCATCTTTAAAATTTTTGTGATCATATATCTGAAAATTGTTAAGGTAGTCTAAAAGTTGAAGGTGTGATCTGTATATTCATTAAATAAAATAAAATTTGAAAAAAATGACCATTAGTTTTTAATTTTGGACTATTGTGGAAAAGTAGCATTTGTGACTTATGTCTCATTTGGCTTGGGTCTGCCACGTTTGTATATTTTTATTTCTTGTTTCAATACAACAAAGAAACAAATAATATTGTGATCTGATCGTGTATATGCTGGTCATGGTTGTTGGAAGTTGGTGAGGTATTACTATTAGCCTGGTGCAGGTGTGTAAATTTCAGATAGTGGGTATGGTGTTCTACAATGTCATGATCTAGGCTTGTCTACCGGGACAAGCAAAGGACAGCAGGGGCGGATCCAGGATCGTTTGGAAATGGGGGTGAAAATTTTCTCCGTGTGACGTGCCCATGGTTCCAAATTTTACAAGAAAAATCCGCGTTATTTGGGTGTATTTCGACAATCTGAAGCTATAATTATGAGCAGTTTGTATGTAAATGTGTTGCACGTAATATAAGAGGAAGTGTACTTCTTACGATATTAGAGGGCGCGCTCCAAATGCGCCCCTCTAAATCCGCCCCTGGATAGTGCCTCCAATACCCCATATCATTCACGATGGATGACAGTCCAGACCGTATTCTTTTAATTGACACATTTAATGCATTGTTATAATGCATTGCAAGTGGAAACTTAATTAAAAGCAATTCAGATACGTTTGCACAATTATGCTATATTTTCTTATTTGACAGGGGACACTCCACAATCTCCGAACAATTTTATCGACCAATACGTATGTGATTGTACACCAAAACAGTTGAGAGGGTAAGTTAATTATGAAATGAGATAACGATATGTTTAGATTGTACTCACCACCATTATCAAGTGAAAAGTAAATACTAAAGCAGTTGAGAGGGTAAGTTAATTATGAAATGAGATAGCGATATGTTTCGATGGTGCTCTATACCATTATCAAGTGACAAGTAAATACTAAATACATTATATAATTATCAATCCCGATGACATAATTAAAAATCGAAATTTTTAACGCCAACGCAATGGCGTGTATTTCAGTACTTATAGTTTTGCAACATATTTTCTTAATTAAAGTAATGAGGAGTACAACGATATAATGGGATATAGTTTAAATTAATCTGAAGGTTGGTTGATTAATTATTTATTTTGAAAAATGTAACAAAGAAATGTAATATAAAACTAAGAACAGCGTACTTGGCAATTCAAATACACAAAAATGGTATAAACGGACATAAAAAACAACTATTTATGTGTTATCATTGGGTAAAATACGATCACCCGTGGGTTAACCCAGTTGTTTTTTTTTGTGTGTTATACTTTTCAACAGTGCTCCTTTATAACGACCCCTGCTTCCAGCGTGCTTGCATTGAATATATTTATTATTTTATCATTTAAATTTAGCGATGCTACATGCATAAAATACCTAATAATTGTATTTCCATTATATCAATATGCTCATAATAATGCTCCTCATGTTTTGTTTTTTTTTTTTTTTTTTTACAGAGAAACTTATTACGAATGTGTATTCATAAGTGATTTTGGCAAAACTAAATAGTAAGTGAAACAAGTTAGGTGAATGTAGAAAAATACAATAGGGAGGTTTCGCAAATTTATGAAATACGAAAACGGATACGTCACGCTTCCGTTTTACGAAGGTGCTAAAGGTGTTAAAAAAATACCACATTTTTCACCTATGAGTCATTGATGATCGTCCTAAAATATTCACCAAATGTGACAGATATGGTATTCTACTCAAACGTTACAAGAATTTATGACGTTTTCGTTTTCGCATTTCGTAAAGTTGCGAAAACTCACTATTTACGAAGTGCAAAACGAAAACGGATACGTCACTCTTCCATTTTTCAAAGGTGCTAAATGTGTTAAAAAATATGTCAAATTTTCCACCTATGAATCATTGATTATCGTCCTAAGATATTCACCAAATGAGACAAATATTCAAGGTATTCTATTCAAACGTTACAAGAATTTATGACGTATACGTTTTCGTTTTCTTATTTCGTAAAGTTGTGAAACCTCACTAATGAACACTGTTTGCTGTTTTAAAGTTTTATAATCTACTGTATACCAATGTGCCCGTTTTTTTTCAATTTTACTTCTATATTTAAAGTACTGCAATTCAATTGCTTTGCCTTTTTTATAATCTGTGCACTAAGTAGTCTTGCTTCCCCACTCTTGTTTTAATAGAATATTTTATCATCCAAAGTGCATTGTTATTTTATTATACTTTTATAACTTCTTGTTAATTACAAAAGATGGCCAAATTTTAAAAAAATAAATAATTAATTGAATTAAGATTTTGATATTATTTAAAATAAATTTATCGAAAGAAATGGGATATGCCCAACTTGTTTATTAGTTTCAACACCAGGGGATATTAGGAGTTTTGTTAAACTTCTGTGCGACCAGGAACGTGGCTGCCTTGACTGATGACATAATATTAATGTCGACAATTTTTTTTATCATTCAAAATTACTATTGTTGTTTTGACTTCTTCAAATTTAGAAAGTATTGCACAAATTGATGGAAGTTTGAGTTTATTTTAATCTTTATCTGCGTTGTTATATAGTTCAATTTTTTTTAAAATTTTGTTTTGGTTTCCAAACTTCAGTAATTTTACAAAAACGTCTGCATCGAGTGAAATAATAAGTTGCTGTAGCGGGATAGACTACACAGAGGAAGGAGTTGATAATCGAGTCAACTGTCTAACTGAAAAAGAGGACTTCACGCCATCAGGTAAGGTCAATTTACTCTTGTTAATTACACACATCCTAGTGTAATGTACTATTTGTATTGTAATTTATCTTAGAGGGGAAAATTAGAAAGTTAATCAGTTTCTAATTGGATGTAGGTATATGTGTGGTCTCTCCATAAAATGAGACACATCATAGGTGAGATCAAATTATCACCGAAATAGGTCTGAAGTTTTTTTTTTTTTTTTGTCTTTTCGATTTTGGGTACCGTGGTATTTTTATTTCATTATAATGTACATTGTAAGTCAATTTTCATGCAGAAAAGTGTCCTTTACGTAGATTTTCTTAGACAGTCTTTTAATTGCTTATTTTTAGATCACATTATGATACATTTTCTTAAAACTAGGTTTCCATTCAATGGAATCGTCAAATACTTATAGCTGTGGATCTAGTAATCAAATGAATGTCATTTAAATTTTAAATTACTTATATTATGCTCTATTAACGGTTACCAATAACTCAATTTTGGAATTTCCTGCCATGAGACTCATTCTGTGACGAGGCCTCAAATATGTCGTCAATTATGCAAAGACTCTTTGATTTAACTTTGTTAATAGTGAGGTTTCGCAGCTTTACGAAATACGAATACGAAAACGGATACGTCATAAATTCATGTAACGTTTGAATAGAATACCTTAAATATCTGTCAGAGTTGGTCGGTATTTTACGACGATCACCAACAATTTATAGGTAGAAAATCTGATATATTTTTGAACACATTTAGGAACTTTCAAAAATTGGAGTGTGACGTATCCGTTTTCGTTTTCGTATTTCGTAGGTTAGCGAAACCTCACTAATGAGGTTATCGTAATACGTATTTAAGATTTTTTTTAGATAATATCAATCACAATGAATATAAAATCAGATTTTATGCAATGTCCGTCTTCTGTGTACTGTATTTATATATTAAAAATCGTTCTAAAGAATACAGATCGTTTTGGTCGCGCCTTCGTTTTGGTCGCGCCGTTGTTTTGTCACGTTTTTCGGCTAAAGTAATAGTGTAAAACATACAAAAACACTAATATTTAAAATGGATAATAATAGGCCAATATTTGTTAATGTTTGAAAAGTCTCAATAGATTGAATCTGGCATAATTTCATTATTTTTCTGTAAAAAACACAGGCCTATGGAAATCAAAAGGGTTTTGCCATCAAAATTGGACTATTTTCAGGATTTATAATTATTATTACTCAACAAATTATCAGTAAAAATGGAACATAATATTTTTTAAATTATAATTGCTATTACATATTAGTAATATTAGTTTAAAAGTCATTTTGAATGGCTGATTCATGTAGAAAAACAGGCGCGACCAAAACGATCGGATACCGTTCTAAACATTCTCCGCCCCGCCCTCCCCACAAACAAAGTGTTTTGTTTTGTTTTGAATATAATAATGCATAATTACTACTTCTATTATGATGTACAGACATACTGCCGCCTTTGGGAATTGTCAATGTAAATGAGGTCAAATATGTTACCACACCAGCACTAATACCCAGAACACCTAGAACAGGTGCATCAGGAGCAGAAAGTTCATCAGGGGGTAATAACGTCCCTGGAACAGGAAGTGTGTCAGGAAGCGGCGGTGTGTCAGGAACAGGAATTACATCGGAAACAAGTGGCATGTCAGGAACAGGAAGTTCATCAGGAGCAAGCGGTATGTCAGGAACAGGAAGTTCATCAGGAGCAAGCGGTGTGTCTGGAACAGGAAGTTCATCAGGAGCAAGCGGTGTGTCTGGAACAGGAAGTTCTTCAGGAACGAGTGGTGTGTCAGGAACAGGAAGTTCTTCAGGAACGAGTGGTGCGTCAGGAACAGGAAGTTCTTCAGGGACGAGTGGTGTGTCAGGAACTGGAAGTTCTTCAGGAACGAGTGGTGTGTCAGGAACAGGAAGTTCTTCAGGAACGAGTGGTGTGTCAGGAACAGGAGGTTCTTCGGGAACGAGTGGTGTGTCAGGAACAGGAAGTTCTTCAGGAACGAGTGGTGGGTCAGGAACAGGAAGTTCTTCAGGAACGAGTGGTGTGTCAGGAACAGGAAGTTCTTCAGGAACGAGTGGTGGGTCAGGAACAGGAAGTTCATCAGAATCAAGCGGCGTATCTGGAACAGGAAGCTCATCAGGAGCAAGTGGTGTATCAGGAACAGGAAGTTCTTCAGGAGCAAGTGGCATTTCTGGAAAAGGTAGTTCTTCAGGGGCAAGTGGTGTGTCAGGAACAGGAAGTTGGTCAGGAGCAAGTGGTGTGTCAGGAACAGGAAGTTCTTCAGGGACAAGCGGCGTTTCTGGAACAGGAAGTGCCTCAGGAACAAGTGATCATGGAATTGGAACAGGTTTTAGCACCGGTGGTACCACATATTCTTCACAATTTAGATGTCAATGCTCGTCCAAAAGTGGGTAAGTATAATAGGGAATATGTTATATTGTTTACGGTAATATTAAACTTATCATCAATATCATTATCATTATCATTATCATTATCATTATTATTATTATTATTATTATTATTATTGTTATCATTATTGTTATTATTGCTACTGATATTTGCTATTGTTATTTTTATTGTTATTATTCGAGTTCTTATTGGTGTAATCGTTTGACGAGATTAGATCTTTTAAAGACGTTCTTAAAGTGGAATTATTGCAAGAAAGTAACTATGCACTGTACAATAAGAAGACATACTGCATAGGCCTTAATACATTTTTACTACTACATGCTTCAAACAATGTAAATAACTTAACGATTCTGTTATTTTATATCATTTTAGGTATTACGAGTGTGTCTTTTCAACTGGTGAAAGTGGAGGGTATGTACATACTTTTGGCTTCCTATGCTTTACAACGTCATCTGTGTTTTAGAGAGTAACATAATGTAATTGCCCATCAAGGTTGATAAATTAAACTTCATAGAAGAATGTGGTATTGTGACAAAGCCCAGCAATGAGAGGTATAAGTCGAAAATTGAAAATTGAGTTATTATGAATTACAAAACCACATTATTATCATTAACATACCAAAAATAGGTTTCATATGATATTTCCTTGCAAAGGTATGACGAATTACACTTCGAACCTTTAGAACGCAAGTTTGAGAATTTTTGAAACCAAATGAGAAACAAGTCGCAAATGTTAGTTTTCTACAATAGGCAGAAATTAAAAATTTTTCATTTTTTTCAAAATTTATTTTATTAAAAAATATACAGATCATACATTCAACTTTCATACTACCTTACCAATTTTCAGATATATGATCAAAAAATGGTTTTAAAATACAACTTAACATGACCTTGCTTAGATACTGACAATCAATTTTCAAATGCAGTTTTCTCAAAACTTACATTTTAAGTGTTCTAATTTCGCAAGAAAACATCGTATGAAACTGATTTTTTTTGCATGTTAAAGATAATAATGTGTAGTTTTATAATCCATAAAAAAACCCTCAATTTTCAATTTAGTCTTATGTCTCATTTTGGCTTGGCTCTGCCACAATTGTTTATTAGTATACTGTAACTATAATTCTAGATCATATATCTGGAAATTGTCAATAAAGTATGAAAGTTGAATGTATGTTTTTGATTTGAATATGTGTTTTAAATAAAATAAAATGTCTGCTTATTGTGGGAAACTACTTTTGTGACGTATGCCTCCTCTGGCTTGGCTCTGCCACATATTCTATCTAGTGTGTTTCTGCCTGTTGTGAATAACTAGCTTTGTGACTTATGCCTCTTTTGGCTTATCGCTGCCATATATTCTATCTAGTGTGTTTCTGCCATTTGTTGAAACTACCGTTGCGACATATGCCTCCCTTGACTTGGCTATGCCACATATTCTATCTAGTGTGTTTCTGCCTTTTGTGAAAAACTAACTTTGTGACTTATGTCTCCTTTGGCTTGTCTCTGCCACATATTCTATCTAGTGTGTCTCTGCCTATTTGGAAAACTACCGTTGTGACGTATGCCTTCCTTGACTTGGCTATGCCACATATTCTATCTAGTGTGTTTCTGCCTTTCGTGGAAAACTACCTTTATGACGTATGCCTCCCTTGACTTGTCTCTGCCACATATTCTATCTAGTGTGTTTCTGCCTTTTGTGAAAACTAACTTTGTGACTTATGTCTCCTTTGGCTTGTCTCTGCCACATATTTTATCTAGTGTGTCTCTGCCTATTTGGAAAACTACCTTTGCAACGTATGTCCCCTTTGACTTGGCTATGCCACATATTCTATCTAGTGTGTTTCTGCCTTTTGTGAAAAACTAACTTTGTGACTTATGTCTCCTTGGCTTGTCTCTGCCACATATTCTATCTAGTGTGTCTCTGCCTATTTGGAAAACTACCTTTGCGACGTATGCCCCCTTTGGCTTGGCTCTGCCACACATATATGCTGTTTTTGCAGTTTTAAGCTTGATGTATACTATTTTGTTATGTATTAGTCATTTGTATATCGGTTATAAATGCTACACGTTGTTATTTTTTGGTAGAAACTACACAAAAAGAAGTTCATCACGAGGGGTCACTGGGTGTTGTGGACAACAGTATATTCTATCAAGTGTCACAGACAGAATCAATTGTTTTTCATCATTTGAATCTTGTAAGTTTTTTAAACATCTTAATAAAGTTATGTTTAGGCCTGATAGATATTGTGTACCAATCCCGACGGACCACCGAAAATCTTGAAAACCAATGTCGTTTTCCCTTTTAATTTTCATATTTATCGTTTTTTTTTTGTTTTAGTAGGCCTACATTAAAATATTCCGAAAAGTGTAGGTCTATTGATTACCGACCTACCAATATTTTCAAAAATATTGTGCGTTACCAGCATAACAATTTGTTGTCTCTGCCTTATGACAATTTAACATAATTATAATTATTTTCAATCTATATTTGGAATATTCAGTGTTTTTTAACTAACGTTTCGCTGACATCATATTTTTACATAATATTGTGATTTATAAATTATACCATTATCATGCATTTTAATAAGCGTTTTAATAATTTTAATTAATTAATAATATAAACAGAAAGGAGATTTGTATCCTCCAATTGGTCACTTTATGTAATTTGATAGGTTTATAAAATAATTATCTACGACTTGTGACTATGCGAACTATTATACATATTGTCACCCCATTGCCACGTGCTTTGTATTGTGATTTATGATTTTGTAGTACTTCTACCTCATTGGCCTCTGAATAAGGATACCAATTTCTACTGAAGGGATTGCTGGTTGCCCAGATTTTACCATTCGTGTCCTATTTTGTTTTTTGCCTCGCAAGAGTGTGCTAGAGCACCCTGAGCACCCCTTGATAATACTGTGACATAAAAGGTGCCTATGAGTTCGTAATTTTGTTTTGTTTATGCAAAAGGGGCTGGAAGCGATGGTGGTACAGGTACTGGGCTTAGTAGTGGTGGCGGTGTAAGTGGTATCGGGACAGGAACTGGCGGAAAAGGTGTTGGTTTTGGCCAAGGTGCTGGTGTAGGCTTAGGTCACAGTGGTGGGAGTACTTTTGGTGTGTCAACAGGCGGAAGTCATGGCCAAGGGTTTGGTAGCACATATGACGGTGGATATATATTTAGGAATGCTACAGGCTTCAACGTAATACCAGGACCAAATATATCGTCAACGTTTACTGGTTCTGTTCACTCTACTAGATGTACCTGCAGAGGGGAAGTAAATGATGGATATACGTAAGTTTCGACTTCGATAGCCATGACTTAATACTACCATTTCACAGTTTCAACTGCGCAAGTGCATGACTAAGGTCAGAATTCACAGACTTCGAACCAACCAATCGCGAGTCATGGTTCTTAATCTTTGTATTACTTAACCTGATTTTCACCTTGGTAACGAACATGCGCAGTTGAAATCGTAAAAGTAGTTATTATGTTGGACTTTTAAAAGATAATTACAACAAAGAGGCACACACTTTTATGTGGTTTGACTTCGTGGTGTGACTTAAGATATAAAACTGTTTCATTATGTGGTTTCTTTTTACCCATTTTTTGCACTCTTATATTTTTTTCACAGTGACTTTCTGATTATCCAATAAATTATATGTTTTATTGAAATAATTCTTCCAGTACAATTATGATAATGTTTTATTACAATGTAACCTTATTCTTTATAACAAAGAAATATGACCTGAGATTGTTCACTTACCTTTGTAATTATCATTTTATTTTATTTCAGGCTATTTTCATGTTTCTATTATATTGGTGAGGGTGAACACAAAACGTAAGTTTTTATTTTAATATTTAGAATGTATGTATATTTTTGACAAAATCTACGAAATGTGATCATGTCGTCAACCGAATATTGATGTTAGCACGATCAGGAAATCTGTAATAAACTATGAAGTTTTATATTAATCAGACAACAATGTTCATTTTTAACAGAACTTGAATTTGATATTCTAAATAAAACATTTCATTGTATTTTCCAGAGAGTATTCATCGAAATCAACAGACCAACGCGTAACGCAATGCTGTACTGAAAGTAGTAGAGATGATATACTTGGATGTTTTGCGACCTATGACGGAATTGGAGTTACCATAGCTATAAACAATCCTGGAATATCTGGTTCTGGTGTCTCTGGTACTGGCGCATCGGGTTTTGGAACATCCGGTGCTGGTGTTTCTGGTACTGGTACATCTGGTAGCGGTGTTTCTGGCTCTGGAGTTTCTGGGTTTGGAACATCCGGTGCTGGTGTTTCTGGTACTGGTACAGGTACATCTGGTAGCGGTGTTTCTGGCTCTGGTGTCTCTGGTTTTGGAACATCTGGTGCTGGTGTATCTGGGTCAGGTTCATCTAATTTCGGTACCCATAGTTCAGGATCTGGCACACATACATCAGGTCATTCAAGATGGTCCGGTACTGCAAGTAGTCAAGGAAACACGTATGGCTTCGAAAACAGTTTTGATTTCATAGGAAATGAAACCTTCTCTGGAGGTCCCTTTGAAGGACACCAGTGTAACTGTCAGAGCAGTTATGTCAACGCAGAACGGTATGTAATTTTCAGATCAATACTAAACTTTAACTTATCATTCCTTTTCCTCTTGCTGTTGTAATGTACTTTCTCTTCCACTTCCTCTTCCGTCCCTCCTCCCCGTCCTCTTCCTCTGTCTTTTATCCTTCTCTTCATTCTTCCTTTCCCCTCATCATCTATTCTGGTTTAGCAAAGTCATTAAGGGTTTTATTAACCTCGTGTAAACGTTCAAAATTGTTTTGGTTGAGTGTATGTGAGTTAATTTTTTAATTGGTTTTAAGTCTTTTTGTGTTGTGTCTGCCCTTCCTATGTTTACTTTATTTTCCTCTTATATATTGTTATTAATGCTGTTTTAACTGGAGTTTCTTCTGATTTCCTCAGCAAAGTCCCAGCATGTTTAGTTTGTAGTCTTCTTTTGACCCTTTTTGATAATCCTGATGCATTTTCTGTAGTTTAAAGTTTTGAACTGTCATTTTTTTTAAATCATACACTGATCAACCAACGATCTTCTTAATACAATTTCGATTTGATAAGATCAATAAGATATAATTTACAACGAAAACAAATTGTGATTAATTTTGTACTTTATTGATAATTGTATCAATTTCTGTTTTTTTTTTCAGAATATATACATGTAACATTACCTATATAGTTAATAATCAGCCAACGTAAGTAGCCAAAAACTTCTCTCTAAACAATTTAGTTGTGTAATATAGATAAATTTCAGGTTTTTTTTGTATTTGTAATGTTGATTCATCATTTTTACTCAAAAAATCCATTTGCTTCTAATCTAATTAGCTAAAAATATATTTTGGTAATATTCCTGCTAATTTAATATTTTACCTCAAGGAGAGTAATGAATTCTTATTCCAAATTTGAATTAAAAATCTACCGAATATTTAGAACAGTTGATAAAACACCAACACTATTCTGGAGGAATTGGAACCCACGTCTCAATATCACCAGGTTGTATTAGTATCAGTATCACAGATTTTAAATTACGATGTTTTTATTTGTAACATTAGTAGGCCCTAACGGCTTGATTTTCGTTTGTAGAACGTTTGAGGCATATTCTTCTTCAGCTGAAATATTTGACTGCTGTTCCACAACGCTTCCAGTGCAATCTCGGGTAGATTGTCTTCGTTCTTATGAAAACAACCCTGCAAATACACTGGATAATACTGGTTAGTAACGAAACAGGAAAATGTCAGTTACATCACCAAGAGACAGACGGTTATGCGGCGTACAAAGGCGTGTAAAGAGGCGGAAAAGGCACGCGTACAGCGATTAACAAAGGAGTATACACATTGTGTATCTGTACGCGTGCCTTTTTGTACGCGTAAAATGCGTATGTTAATTATCTACTTTCAGTGAGACTCCACTGACATACTGAGATCACTGACTAGATAGAAATATAACCCAAGATCACACAAGTGATTGAATAACAAAGCAGAAATCGCCCTAACCTTAGTTTCCACTAACAGTAAAAGTTATTGAACATGTAATTTAATTTCATGGATCGTTTTGAAACTGGCAAAAACATCCAATATAGTTTGCTTCTCAGTAATTGTGGATAGACAAACTTTTATTAACCATGAAATGGATATCAGCTGAACGTATCACTTAGTATTATGTTGAAGCATGAAGCAATCTACACGCCTATACCTAATTAAACTTTTTAAATATAGGTATGTACGCGAAAATGAATTTCGGACGAATAATGTAGTTGTTTCCATTTTTGTCTCTATCTATTGACAAAATACTAATGTTTATGATGTAGGCCTAACATTGTTAGTCCATTTAATAGACATTGTTTTTAAGCTCAATATAAGCTATCAAATTGTATTTGACTAAGAACTTTGATGTAGCCAAATTTGATAATGATATATCTTTATCATGAACATATACATGCATATCGAATGTTTTATTTTGTCAAAGAAAATTTATCGTTTAATTGATTTTTCCATAGTTTATATTTCTAGAAGTATGATATTTTTTATACTATTTTAAATATTAAAAAAAAAACAACCGTCATATTTACATGTTTTAGATAACTCTTACAATTGGTAATATTATATGTATTCTTTTTTACAGGGCATGTGCCTGGTTATTTAAGTGATCGAGTTGGTGTCAGTAATGCTACAGATCCTATCGAGAATTCCGATATCACAACCCTGGTGCCGTCCGAAAAAGCTATAAAGGTAACACAATATGATATAACCAGAAACCCAAATATTAACCCTAAACATGGTAGTATGCATATATAGCATTAACTTAATTACACATTGGATCCGATAAATAAAAGAAACACTCATGACGATAAATTACTAGTATTTTTTTAATCGCGGTTTTTCTTTGTTCATGAGCATGCGAAGTAAAGAACTGTGTAGTTGGAAATTAAACTTTGCATTCATATGAGCGACTCGCCAAGTCGTGCCATTGTTTTTTACCTATACGGTATTCATCATGCTATCTTATCGATGTGGTTATTACATTTTTTAATAAATCCCAATCTTTTTGGAGAGGGTGGGCTTGGTTTAGTTGTTTTAATGTCCAGTGTCAGACCGAAGAAAAAACTGCTATGCGCGCGCACAGGAAAGGCGCGTACAGAGACGCATAAAGCACGCGTGTACTGATTAAAAAATATGAGCCTTCACAGTTTCTATTTGCCAATTTCGTCCGCGCGCGTAAGAATTTGTATCTGTTCATGGAGCCACTGGCAATTATTATGCCCGTCCAGGGATCACTTTCTGACATATCCATCTTCTCTGCCTTGTTCCGTATGTATATTCCTCCCGAGTCTTCTTCGGGCAGCCAAGAACCCTACATGCCACATGCATCTCGATATTTCTGTACTTGAAATGCATATCTCCTAAACTTCATCAGCCCCAATATATTTACTCTCCATCGTTTTATGTAATACATTCACGTTTAGTTATAAGTTTGTATTTGAATTGCTCCTCGGCAAAAAAAAAATAAGTAAGTAAGTAAGTAAGTAAATAAATAAGAAAATGAAAGAAAAAAAGAATAAAATACGATATTATTTATAAAAACCTAAACTGTCCAAAGTTTGTTTTTTTTTTTTACTTTCAGGATTGGCAAAAACATTCCACAAATGGTAACATCGACGAAATTACAAGAGGGCACATTATAAAAGGAGGACGGTATTCTGCTGAGGAATTTTTAAAATATACCGTTGGGTCTACGCAATCTGAGGTAATTAGTATGATTATAATCCCCATTCATTCATTCATCCTAAACACCATCACCATTATTCATGTCATTATCACAGAAACATCATTGTAAATTAAGCAATATTTCTAACTACCTATGCCTATAACATAAACAGTAATCTAAATAAATTATAACTGAAATAATCCAATGAATAATATTTTCCGCCAAATACAATTGATTTTAGTTTTTAAAACATTACTGTTCTTACTATTTCAGCTTTCAAATATTATCGAGTTGATGGAACAGACATGTGCAAAAATAGTTGGTTCGACCGATACAAATGAGGGCGTACTACATACTGTGAATAAGGTAAATTCATTAATTCCGTTAGTAAGATTTTACATAATGCAACATAATATTGTAGATTCCCCTGTTTTCTTAACGTTTATATAATTATTGGTTAATCTATACGATTTTTATCTAATAGGCTTAATAATATACATTATAGCTAAGTTGTCTTCACATGACTTCAGTGAATTGGTATTAAAACTAATTAATTCACCAAAGATGCGTAGACTAGCAGAACATGTTTGTTTTCTTGAACTTTTAAAATAAAAGTATACTGTCTATCCTGCATGGTTAGCTTCAAACGCCTTGTTTTTTTTTATAAATTGAGTGTTGGCAATGAACAATGTGCTTCCTATATTCTTATTGTTATTTTATTATATAACTTTTCAAATGTGATGACACTTATGAACATTTCTAAACACATTCACTAAACTATGTGATAATATTATTGCATTTCGAATAGCATTAATTCAATAAATAATTACATAATCTATAATATTAATATAAGACATATATAAAAACGTAATTAATTTATGAACCATTTTATAGAAAATGAGTTTGCATTAATTTGACACAGAATAGACGCAAAATAAAATAGTATTTAAATACAAAAGGAAATGAACAAACACAACACTTTTTTCTACCTTTCTTTTGGTCATATATTTAAATGGTACATATCTCCGTCTGTTGGATTAACGGTGTATGTATAATTGAACTTTCTGATCAGTTTTCAATTCCCCTTCCAATAATGCCACTGATGACCTGTTCCGAGTGATATTTTAGGTAAAGGCAGCCATCTTAAAGTTCAATGTGAAGCTTGAAGGCGCAGTCAAAAAAATGGTACCTAAATTTTCTGTACGCCTGTAGTAGAGAACCCCAAAATAACAGTGTTTGTACAAAAGCAATCAATGATTGCGTAGAAATCAGCTGGAACTGTCTGTACCAATGTGTCTTCTAAAGCCGGGCACTCACTGTGTCGTACGACGGTCACACGACTAAACCGTCGATCCCTATGTGTGTGTGGTTGCCAGACGCGATGACAGTCTTCTACTCGTCGGTCGACGGTTTTTTCCCTGTTGAATCAAAAAACCGTCGGTCGACGAGTAGAAGACTGTCATCGTGTCTGGCAACCACACACACATGGGGGGCGACGGTTTAGTCGTGCTACCGTCGTACGACCGTCGCTCGACGCAATGAGTGCCCGGCTTAACATTAGGTTAGACTTGAGAAAAGACAATTTTCAAATGATATGGTTTTATTTCATTTTTTAAATTAAAAGGCATTAGAGTAACAATTCATCTAACATCTAGAATTACCTGAATAAACTCATCACCTCATGAAATGTGTTGCTACTTTTTAATTATAGGTACTGAAAGCACCACTTTCAAATGTATACAACATTATCAGTACAGATGACAGGTTTTCAACTTTAGCTCGTTTAATCAACGAATTTGATGATGTCAAACATGTTATAAACGGGGAAGATTTTACGTTATTGGCTCCAACAAACGACGCATTTACACAATTCAAAAACGTGGAAGATCTGACGAGAGAGGAGCTTCGAAGAGTTCTTTTGTATCACATCGTACAAAGTAAGTATATTACCTGGTGGTCAAACACCAATTGTTGGTTAAGTGCGAGAGTGACCGTAATGAGTATTGTGTGATCCTATCAATCACGGATCCGAATCGGTGTATAGTATCAACTGAACAATTATACAGGGCGGATGGAGACTTTTGGAAAAGGGGGAAAGGTAGAAAGTCAACGTTTTAAGGGTATCCAGGAGCAAGCTCCCTGGAAAATTTTGGAATTTAGATGTCCATAATGACATCACAGGCGTGTTGAAGGATCAATTTTTCTTTACTTTCCCAAGTGCGTGTGTATGTGTGTGTGTGTGTGGGGGGGGGGGGCGTTCCGACCACTCTAAAACCGCCCTGCAATAATGCGTTTTCAGGCGAAGATCCAGACGTTTGTGAATTCATTTGACAAGAAAAACAAAAGCTTCCTCCACTACCTCACCCATTTAACGTAATTTGGTTTTCTTGCATTACTGATAAGTACATTTTTGTGGGGTGCACGTGTTATATAAAATGGGCGCATATACTTATGAGAGGGGCGTGCTCCGAGTGAGTCCTCTCCAAATCCACCCCTAGTTTTGTAAATAATGTCAATGGTTAACGATTTAAAAATATAGGCCTAAACCGCAAAATACAAACAAATATGTAGGCCTAATTGGTAGAAAAAAAAACAAGGGTAAAACTAAAATACCAAGACTTTACAATGATTAGTATTGTCGAGAGTTGAGTGTCCATGTCGTGAAAATTTAAACTGTAGCATGAATGGCTTTGCAGCTTTTTGATTGAAATACTGTACTCATTTTTCAGTTCCCAAGTTCGCACCCGGTCACATACTATAGTCCTTTCCCACAAATTAACATATAGCGTCACCCTCTAAGCTTTAATGAGACTTGGTTTAGAAAGTATGACATAGTTTTTATTTTGTAAGTTGCGAAAAAACCTTCCTGTTGGATTTGACACGAAATAAAAATAAAATAAATACATAAAATAAATTTGATAAACCAATGATTCATTGCAAATTATGTGTAGTACTGAGTAGTGGCAAATAACTGATAATTCAATTAAATTGACGGTCATCTGTATTCTGTCTGCAGGCAGATCCTCGTAAACTTCCATCAAGAAATTATAGGTCTTCGACTTTACAACGCGACACCTAGTATATAGAACGTAACATTTTTCGCATTCCCGTCAGTTGCGGATTTAAGAGGGTTGGAGGGGGGGAATTAACCCGATTTTATTTCGGTTTTAATGAGAATGGAGTAAGTAATACAAAGTAGATGCACAGCTCCTGTATATAAAGACTCCGCAAGTCAAATTCTGATCTGCCATTGCAAGCGCAGGTTGTTTTTGTGTTTGATGTTTTTTTGCTCCCCCTACAAATCTGATCACAATCCTGAATCCGCCCTTGCCCATGTTTAAAGTGTAAGAGACAATACTAAAGCCCTGCGCGGCTCAGAAAATTGCTTCACATTTTTAGTAGTAATGTTTTACGCTACTCACCTGATTCACCAAAATGACGCGCACTTCAGCGATGTGTTACTGCGCGTTAGGGGATTCCGAAGGCCATGGGGGGGGGGGGGGGGGGGGGCCCCCAAATGAAAAAATGG
>JAOTQE010070458.1:2242-17042 GCA_025631205.1 Nesometra sesokonis
GCCCTCAATTTTATGAGCCCTCAATTTTATGAGCCCTCAATTTTATGAGCCCTCAATTTTATGAGCCCTCAATTTTATGAGCCCTCAATTTTACATATTATTCCTAAATTTAACTTAAAATTATAAAGTATTAAGTATTATATTAAACATAAATTTTAACTGGACATGTTAAAAACTAACTAAAAATTAACCTATATTTGTAAAGTTCTGTATACTTAAAAAAAAGTCTAAACAATGGGTGGTAGTAGTAATTAAATAGTAAGTAATGAACAAACAAACAGATTATAACTTTTATAAACCCCCGGATTTACATACCACTTTTGGTCCCCTACAGTATGTAAAATCGAGGTTCTACTGTACATGCAAATGAGATTAATTGAAATAAACACTTCACTATTTAATTAGTAAATTGTAATTAATTATTAATGTTAAACTTTCTGCTGTGTGTAGATCACACTGGCCTTTCGCAATGCTGTTAGTGCAGGTTCTCAAGGAGTCAAGTCCTTTACAGAGTTAAGGCCTGCTTACAATAGGGCGATAAGGAAAACGTACTGTTTCGCAATGTTGTTGGTTCGCAATGCTGTTGGTTCAGTTACTCAAGGAGTCAGTCCTTTATAGAGTTAATGCCTGTTTACAATTATGACGATAAGGAAAACAGATTGTTTTAAAATCAATTGAACGCCTTTACTCTTATATTTGACTGCTTAAAGTGTAGGTTATTTCCGCTTAACTTAACAAGTAAACTGTTTTATTTGGCCTACAGGTAATTTGCTGTTCAAATCTACGGTATACATCTTTTGTTGATCAATAGTTAGGCCTAACATTGAGCGCTCTCAGTCTTGATTTTTCCGTGAAAAGGATATTTTCTCATGAAAAACGAAGTATACTTACTTATTCATGCAGGCATTACTAGAGCTCGTTATCCACTGAGCTACAACATAAAACTTACTGTATTTTTTCTAAAAATTGGTGATTACTGAAAATTTTGAACATCATAAATTATTTTTATTTTAGTAATTAGAGATACTCAAATGAAACAAGTAAGTTATTCATAAAAAATAATTTTCAGTCTTACAGGTTTTTGTTTGGTTTCCGGTTTCTTCTTTCGTACTATTTCTGTGTTTGATTCTGCGGGTTTACCCTCATAGATGACGGTAACAGGAGCTGTTGATATTAATTAAATAATGTATTCAACAAGTAACTAATGTTTATATAAAATGATGTCGAGATTATAACATGCCCAATTATATGAAACATAATACAGCTGTAGTTCTGTCTTACTGTGATCATTTTTAATGAACAGATGCCAACATATCAAACTGCATCGATAGAAAGTACCAATGATTTGTTTTCATCGGCGCACTGCTCGAAAACGAACGATTGAATTGAATCATCAAGGACTGGGCCTACAGTATACAACCACACGTGCAAGCTTGTCTTGACTACGTTCAGAGGGTTCGGATGATACTTTACTATGCTTACATGGAGGAGTTCTATTGTCTAAACAACACTTTGAGAATTTAAGTGTATCAACATTATTAAACTTTTAAAAAAAGATTTATTGGAACAACAATGGCATTATATAACAAATGTGTGGGGAAATGATGCATACCGTATCCTCTATAAAATTGTCAAAATGCAATGCCAAGAGACGCATTGTCAGAATATCTCTTTATAAAAATATAGTGTCTTTGATGCTAATGAAATTGTGTTTACAAAATTATTAGTAATTAATTTGATTAAATGTGTAGGCCTGCCATTATTAATTTTAGAAGGCGATTCCTAACAAACGTATACAAACTGATTATGTCTTACCCTTGTCATCTGCTGCTTGTTGCCAATTGTCAACAGAATCTTGAATGTATATCTTGTTAGCCGCAATTGCATCTGTAATATCTTCGTTTGGATTGAATCTTAAAATATATTATAACAAATGTGTAAAATGTATTAATTTTTGTATAGTGATAATTTATGGCTTAATCCAGTTGTGATACAAATTATAACAAACACAACATAATTTCCAATTTTTCCATTTTTGTTTTAATATTAATTTAAAAAAAAACAGCCATTAATTCATTAAATGGTATTTCTATTGCGTTTTTGTGACTCACATTTACATTATTGTCCAGGTTCCAAAACAAAACCAACAATTTGTTTGCTTATTTTTCGCACCGCCCTGGAGTCTCTTGTCTCTTGTGAGCACATTAAACATGCGCAACTTACAAAATAACCTCAGAATTTCGAAGTAGAAACAGTTACTCTACTACTCTTAACTGGCAATGCCACGTGACCATAAAGTGCTTCGCATGTTATCACGAGTGCTGGATCTGGCAATTGTGATTTTGTAGTCCCAAAATTTCATCAATTGGGTACTTTTTCAGACGGAGGTGGAATTGAATCCTTGATTTGACAAGGTATTTTTAATAGCTTTTGTGACTCAAGAATTTAGAGTCAAGAGGTTGTTACGATACAATAGGTACTCCTTTGTTCCTAGCGATAACCAAAAATGAGGTCACAATAACTTTAAGTTATAAGTCTTTGATTCGATCAAAGCAAGTATGTAATTCAACAAAACAAACAACAAAAAAGTATTGTTGACTTTATATCTCTGTGTTTAAGGTGTTGTGAATTCGTAACGCCAGGCTAAAATAAATCAAATCAAAATCAAAATAGGAAGAAATTTTGTGAGGTGCTTTTTGTTACAAAAAAAAATCCTGTTAATAGCCTAATTTGTCTAGACTAGTCTTGAATCACCAAAGTAATGGCGACGTAGCCATTTTAATTAAAGTGCACGGACACTAAATTGACACTAAACGGATATGATCATTTTTATACAAATTTCAAAGCGCGTCCACAAAATCGCATTTTAATCACATTTTACTTGCAACAACTATTAGTGATGCCATAAAGAGACACAAATCGTTACGCGCGCGTACACAAAAGGCGTGCATAAAGGCACAAACAATAGCCAATATCTATTTGTTAATCACTGCACTCGCGCGTTTTGCCGCTCTCTACCGGCTTCCGGTACGCATGAATAACAGTTTGTGCCTCATTGTGTTGTCGCTAATTAACTGTTAATGTTGGACCCATCCAAACTGAATGACCCTGATTAGAATAGGTCATCATAAAGGACTAAGAACGAAAGAAGCATCAATAAGCGACACCATCATAGATCAGGCAAAGTCGGACCCAATCTCAAAGGTAACAAAAACAAAATCAAATTAAATTTAGGCAAAAAGCCGGACCTAATCAATTGTATCTATTCATTGTATAAATTGGGCTTGATGAGCACCAGTTAAACTTTCCCAAAACCTGGACACCCCTGCACAAATCTATCCAATAGGCTTGCAAAAATATATTAAAATAATAAACCTACTCTTTCCTCAAAAACGACTTAATCGTAGATGTTTTGCCAGTGCGTTCAAGCCCCACAACCACGGTCCGGCCTTGGTTTACTTCGGTTTCTCCTTCTTTTAAAGCATCGACAAAAGCGTCCCTTGCTTTAATTCCACGGGCCAGTATCTCCAACGGTATCACCCTCCCTTTAAAATAAATAAAAGAAAATGTATATTAAGATAAATCAGTTGAAAATTTAAATTTTGCTTCAATAGATTAATAAACATTGTTAAATAAATTAATCATGTGCAGTTTGGACCCTTCAGCAGGATTGACATCGGTGCTTCAAAAACAGTATTTTCATGTTCTGTAGGATGTATTGATATGGAAATTAATGTTATAAGTTCAAGTTCAAAGTTTATTATTCCACAAAACATGTTCACAAGTATAAAAAAGGAATTTAAAATTGATAATACGATATTTTGTAATAAGTTGTGTGATGAAGATGCAAATAGCCAAATGATTTTTCTTTAATGAAATAAGATTCTATTTTGTTATTTATTTAGAAAGCATCAAGTGGATTGTCTTTTTATGGGTAAATAATATAAGATTAAAGTGATAAAGTATGACAAGAGAACAATGGATGACAACAATATAAAATTGTGAAATGTACATACCAACATATGTTTACCTGCTGAAGGTTTAGAAGTATTTTCAGGCAGTTGACAGATTATTTTTATTCAGATATTCAGATATTAGTAAGGCCAGGATATCGGTAAAGTGTAGTCAATATCTGTCCTCAATTTAAAAAAAAAATATTCATTAACTTTACCGTTATCACTTTCAAACTATGTATCAACATTGCTCACCTGAAGGTTTTGAAATACTCTCGGGCAATGGTCCACCTAAACATTGAACAATAATAAGTTTATATTCAACATTGTTTTGACGGTAAAGATAAATTAAATGATGAAAAATAAATAAATAAGCAAATAATGAATATAATAACAGAACGCATGCAGACAAACTCTTATTATGAAATAATACGAATTAAACTGTTGAGATCAATGACTTACAGGCTTATATTAATTTATGATTTATCAATTAGTACGGAAACCTTTGTTAAACTTGAGGTTCCAGCAGGATTTCTGTGCCAGAATTGATTTTTGTGCTACTTCTGTCAATTTTGTGATGCTGAAAATAATAAAGTTATGTACCAGATTTTTGACCGCTCCTTCAGCCGCCATTTTGCAATTCAAGATGGCTTTTGACTTAAAAAAACAAACGAAACATGGTCATCAGTGGTACTATTGGAAAGAGAAGTGAACACTGAAGAAAAAGTTCCATTGCACCTAAACCAATAGTTCAAAGGTCAAAAATTAAAGTTTTAAAAAATACCGTCATGTTGGGTGTCATATAACAGCTCTAATAATAATACCAAACACAGTTTTTACAATGCTAGCTTTAACTGTACAGTTTTCGGTATGTTTCAGTTTTAAGATCAAAATTGGGGTGTACATAATCATTAAGACAGTTTTTACCTTATGAGGTATTTATATTTTATTTGGAAATATATTGATAAATGTACACTTTCTGGAACACATGTGGAAAATTGCTCAGCATGACAAAAGCCTTAAAATGATACCCAACATAAGGGTATTTGTCATAATTTAATTTTTGACTTTTGACCTATCATTTGGTCATGTGACTATTAAAATGTTGAATATCTCAACTATTGGTTTATCAGTATAGGTGTAATTAAGCTATTTGATCAGTGTACAACTCCCTTTCCAGTGATACCATTGGTGAATATGTTCTGTGTGATATGTAAGTCAAAAGTTACCATCTTGAAATTGAAAATGCCTAAAGGCATAAACGGCAAAAGGCATAGTCGAGAAAAATGGTACCCAAGTTTTTTGCATCCAGCATCTCCTAAAGAACAGAAATAGCATAAAAATGCAATTTTAGCACAAAAATCCTGCTGGAATACATACAGTAGATCTCTGTACGAAATGTAATATGCCAAATTATGCTAAATTATGCTAGGTTTTTTTTTAATTATAACCTAGCATAAATGAAAGATTCTAGAACGGTCACAATTATGTTAGATAGCAAAATTATGCTATATTTAATTTGTCACTATTAGCCAAAAGAATGGATCATGGGAATGTCCCATAAATGCAGTTGCTTCTGTTTAATGTGTTAATTTCGTAAAGTACACCTTAATCATTTTGAGATATATCTTGAAGCGACAAACTGTAGATTGAAACAGTATAGTGTGCTTTATTATTTTAAACAGTCCTTGCTTCTAAACGGCAAACATTTTAAACAAATAGCAATATGTTAAGAGATCATTGTTACAATTATAGCCTTTGGTTATCTAGAGACAGTATCCACGTCACTTTTGGCAGTAATTTGAACCACGTCTCTCTGCCCAGGCAACACATTTGTATAATGTCAATTGCTACTAACCAAATTTATTTACAAAAAAAAGAATACAGAAAATACTGTACTTAATTTTACCTTTCAATATCTGTAATAGCTTTTCTTTCTGATCAGATTTTTGTTTAACATCATAGCGCCTACACTCATTTTCTTCAAATACTACAATTACGGATTTTCCATTCTAAAATGTCAATGGCACGTCATTATATTAAATTAGTCTGGTTTTGAACATTAATCGCATACTTTTAGAATCATAAATTACACAATTTAAAATCATAGAAGTGAAGTTTCTTTGTATATAATATGATACAATGTGAAACTAAAGGATGGCAAGCACTTATATGTACATCCACAAGAGATTGTTTTAATATAAAAAGTGTAAAATATCAACATCAATGTGCACTTTTCTATTACAATTAATCTATACACACACAAATTTCAATATTTACATAATCTTTGCGGCCATAATTTATATTTATACAACTGTAAAGTATGTAGACTGGTTTGAAATACTGTTTACAGTGGTAGCAGCATGTAATAAGAGAGTTTATTCAAGTAAAGTAACATACCTTGTTTTTGACAAATGCGATGCTACGATCCTGCATCAAAAACCTTCGGGTGATTGTGCTGTGTTGATAATGAGTTAGGTCTCCATTTCGCAAACAAGCATGCAGAGGAGTTTCTCCAATCTCAATATAATAGGGATTAAAGATTTATTATTGCATCTATAATTTTAGCAGAACAAAATTATGGGGAAATAATGTCTATGATCATGATTGAAAATACACTAGGTTTTAACAGCATTGCACAGTCCTTTTGGGGTAATGCAAGGAGTATAAATTTCAAATTTGCGGATGTTTCAAGTTTTGGTATGGGAGTTGTGAAAAAATGTATTTTCTAAAATCAAAGAAGACAGCCAAGTCATGTGGCATAGGGTGCCCATTTTCGAGTCGACAGTCGGGGTAAGGAGTGTAAATTTAAAATTGTGGATGTTTTTAAGGTTTGCTATGCGAGTAATAGCCAAAAAGGTGTTTTGGAATTTCACGATGGTGAATAAACCATGTGACATGGGATGTCCATTTTCAAGCTCATCGGTCGGGGTGAGGTAGACTAAGAAGTGTAAATTCCAAATTTGAGGATGCTTCAATTTTTGATATGGGAGTAGTGACCAAAAAAGTATTTTATCCAAGATGTTGACCAAGTTATTTTAGGTGGGGTGCCCATTTTCTTCTAGGTTCTGTTTGAAGGAAAGTATCCAATCTAGTAGAACGCCAAGGTCCTTTTGTGCTTTTTTGAACTGCAATCTTTCGTTGTCAACACAGATATCAAGGTTCCTTTGTTCCCTCCATGTTATTTGGAATATATGTATTCGGCTGACACTGACTTCCTAATGCTGATCTTAGCTTCAGAAGGAGTTCACGGTGCAAATCTATGTCTACGCAGGTGTTGTATCGAAAAACACTGCCTCAACTTTTATGGAAGCTGTTTTCGATGTCTTTGGCAAGCAGTGTTACATAATCTACTGTAAACCTTCCACGGCAAAAACCAGGTTGTTCCTTCGGGTTTCGTAGGTCTATCACTGGTTAAATGCATCTGTGGATCATCCTTTTTAGGATCTTTTATGGAACACTGGGCAGCGATATAAATAAAGTATATGCCCTTTGGTCTCCAGTGCATGGGTTTATTCGGCTTCAGCAGACTTATGACAAAAGTTCGGCGCCAGATCTTCAGAAGCTTAGATCTCTGGAGGCATGCCGAGGAGAACAAACACAGCAAGTTGGAAGTATTTGACCTCTGATGGATGACAAATTCTGGGTGTATGTTATTATTACACGAAAACAAATTAAATAGGTGATACTAAGGTGCATTTTGTTTTGCTGAAAGTAGAAATATTAATTTCAGAAACTTAAAATTTATTCAGATGTAACATCATATAAAATACACTATGAAGAAGCACTACGAACTGACGGCAGTAGCCTACATAATAGTTTTTTTTCAAATTAACTCAATATATATATAGTGGAGTGTGTTAGGGCTAAACATTCGGCCAGTTACGGTCCGTACATGAGAAAGGATGCATGTTTGTTGGTCAATGCACTCCAAACAGCTAATAATGTTGAGACGTCTTCCAATCGAGTTTCATTTGAAGCTTGAAATGGATGGCATTGGCGAAGATTGATCCTTGGCACGATAGTTAGTGTGATCTGAGGTCCTCACTTTTAGTCAGTACTGAAGTTATTTCTTCATTGTGTGCATTCCAATTCCAATATAATGCTCTCCACACGCGATATGGGGGAAATCTTGGTTTCCTTGTGACTGCATTGGTTTTCCAGTGCTTAATGTCTAAAGAGGGCTGAATTCTGCTTTCTTTCTCTGTTGATACTCATACCTTCATGCATTAAAAAGCAGTTCATCTGCAACCACTATCTGTCAGGTTACCAGGGAGGTATGCAGAAATTGGCGAAGGGGATGGGGGGTGTTCGAACCTGGGTTCGATTTTGAAAATGCAAATAAAAGACCATTTTCCTTGTTTTCAACCCAATTGGCACGCTATTTATTGTGGTGCTTTTACCTCACAGTATACTCCTTTTACCCGAAGGTGTACTCATTTCTACTGAAGGTGGGGGATGCTGTAGGCCCAAGTTTTTTCCAACTCTATCCTAATTTTATTTTCTTTTTGCCATGAAAGATGGGGGTGTGGGTGAAACCTGAGCACCCCTGGACAGTGTACTTACGTTAGATTGCTGATCTATCTTTGCCCCTGATTCCAGTAGAAGGGCAACAACGTCAGTATGACCGTAACGAGCACTTGCGAACAATGGAGTCCATCCATCCTACAAAAAAAACGATTAAAGTAATGTGCAGTAGTAAAAATACTCAACAACAATGTTGTCAATGTTACAAAAATTTGTGCTATTACAACTACGAAGTAAAATAACAAACAGAAAACAAGTATTTAAACAACATTATTATACATACAATGACATAAAATTAAATTATTATGAATAAGTTCCATGGAATTATTTCAAACTGGACCTGTTATCTCAACTAGGATACAATTATACAAAGATAGATCAATAGTGTACTTACTTTGTCTTGCTGATCTATCTTTGCCCCGGATTTAAGCAGAAGAGCAAAAACGTCAGTATGACCGTAACGGGCACTTATGAACAGTGGAGTCCTCCCATTCTACAAAACAATAATTAAAGCAGTGTGCAGTGCTATAAATTTTCAACAGCAATGCTATCAATGTTACGAAAATTGGAACTACTTGCTAGGTAGACAATAATTAATATCAATTTTGTATTAATCTATAATATTGTAAAGTTAAAATATGTTAACACCATATTGCTTTAACCTGTCAATAAGAAGTCAATGGAGTACAGCATGACAGTGTACATAGAAAATAAAAACAACATTTCAACAAAATATAATTTAACCAATATTTTAGCATACAGACAATAACAAATAAAATTAAATTATTTATTATAAATAATTCAATGAAATGTATTTCAAAACTAGACCTATTATTTGGTACAATTATAAATTGAGAGATCAATAGTGTATTTACTTTGTCTTGCTGGTCTATATTGGCCCCGGATTCCAGTAGAAGTGCAGCAACATCAGTATGACCATTACCAGCACTTGTGTACAGTGGAGTCTCCCAATCCTAAAAAAACAATGATTAAAGCTATATACAGTGGGATATATTAACAACTCTATGAGAAATCGTTGAATTCCATCGTGACAGATGAATTGCATCATCAAAGAGGAAGAAGACCCGTGGGGTGTCACAAGGATCTGTTATGGGTCACCTGTTACTTTTAATGTATGTTTATGACAATGACTGCATGACAGTCATTTTAACAAAGACAATAACGAAGTGAAATAACAAACAGAACATAACTATTTAACTAATATTTTAGCATACAGACAATGATTTAAAAGTAAATTATTTATTATGAATAAGTTTCATTAAATTTATCAATCCAGACAATTTCAATCTTGGATACAATTATAAACAGAGACCAAAAGTGTACTTTTACCTTGTTTTGCTGATCTACCTTCGCCCCAGATTCCAGTAAAAGTACAACAGTGTCGGTACAACCCTGACGAGCACTCGCGTACAGTGGACTCCACCCATCCTACAAAACAAATAATTAAAGCAATATACAGTGGTATAAATACTCAATAGTATCAATGCATCTAAAATCTGTGCTATGAATTAATGTACAATAATTAAATGAAGTTTACATTCATTTAATTACAACAAATGATATTAGTAGGGCAGATAAACAAAAAATTGAAACACGTCGGACAAAATGGTATTTCTGCAACTTTGACCTTTCACCTTTAATTAACATATCTCCGTAACAACTGGTCGGATTGACTCCATGTTGTCTGCAAATCCATCAGGAAATTTCAAGTATATTTCCTTAAATGAAAACTACTTCAAAATAATAATGAGAAATCTACTTTCAGACCTTTGACATTTTGTATATTTTAAATCATTGCATTCCTTATATCTATATACAAATTCACGTACGGGATATTTTCAGTAAATCACGCGTAACTTCTGATTTGTGACATACTTTGGGACTATTTTTACCACCTAATGAAAAACAGTCAACTAATTAATTTTACTTAGACATTTAGTTATTGACAATTAAAACGGACGTAGGGTAAAGTATTTTCCCCGAATAGGGGTGTTTTTGCAAATTATGTACAGAATTTTTGTGGTTTTCATGCTGTACATACCTGCACACAATAATACAGCATCATCATTCTCGGTCTACAATTATCATCTGTAATTGTTATAGTTTTTTGGACTATCCAGAAAAATCTAATTTGTATTTAATGTTAAATATTGTTTTCATTTACAGTAGAATAAGTGATTATTGTAGTAGTTTAAGTGACTTTCTGAATAAATTCAAATAAAATATCATCAAATTTCCGAGAATTATAAAATTGTCAATTACGCCGCTCCTGCTTGTGTCACGCTCAACTTTTTAGAAGTAACGTTGAAACTTTGTTCGATCAAATTTTCTTAGTTTTTTCGATTTTTATTAGTTATCGAATTTACATCAAATACAGACAAATTTAATAATTTCTGAGATGGTGACTCTCTGTTTGTTAGGCATTGAATATCACTAGTGGTGGCCATTTTTTAAAACATCCTTTATAGCCCACTAGTATAGTCATGACCTTCTTAATTGTCATAATATACGTTACCACTTCAAAACAAATATTTACTTGCTTATTAAATCTACGTACATTAAGTCATTAGGGTCATTTATTTGGGATATAGGAGGCTATTTTGAAAAACGCCCTCTAAAGACTGGCTGGGTGTCCCTAGTTTTTGGCAATCCTTCTAGATTTGATACTTATTTATTTTATTTATTTTATTCAAACATATTTATACAGGATAAAAACATAGTCAGGTGTGGATCTTAAACCTGTTTTGCATATGGTCCTGTTACAACAATTTACTTAAATACAAACATACAATACATTGATTAAAATTACATTGCACAACATATGCTTATGCCCTGAGGGACTCTAAAAAATTGACGCTTTTGTCCGTCGTGTTCCCATTTCGTGAATAATCGCTGCTAAGCCACCCGACCATATAATATGTTAACATTTTATTGTTTCAACAATTCAATGCGAAGTCGATGAGTTACAGCATGGCAGTGTACATATACAGTAAAAAGTAAAATTTCACGCAAAAATAATTTAACCAATACTATTCATACAGAAAATGACATATAAAATGAAATTATTTATTATAAACAAGTTCCATGGAATTTATTTGAGGGCTAGACCTGTTATTTCAAACTTGGCTACAATTATAAACAGAGAGATCAATAGTTGTCTTACTTGGTCTTGCTGATCTATCTTGGCCCCGGATTTCAGTAGCATTGAAACAACGTCAGTATGACCGTTACAGGCACTTGTGTACAGTGGAGTCTCCCCATACTACAAAACAATGGTTACAGCAATATACAGTGGTACGTATATGTTAACATTATTGTTTTAACGACTATGTGAGAAGTCGAAGAATTACAGCATGACAAATGAATTACATCATCAGACAAAGATACGACCCGTGGGGTGCCATGGAGATATGTTTTGGGTTCCCTATTATGTTTATTATATGCCATGATTTAAGCAGCAACGCTAGTGACACACTGTCATACACAACGAATAATATGATAAAGTAATATTTGTTATCATCTTATTTTTTCACAATTAAACAAACAGAAAATAACGATTAACTAAGCATACAGATAATAATTTTAAAAAATAAATTATTTATTATAAAGTTTCAACCAATTTATTTCAATATAGACCTCTTATTTAAACTTGGATAAATTGAGAGATTAATAGTATACTTGCGTTGTTTTGCCAATCTATCTTCGCCCCGGATTTTAGTAAAAGTGAAACAACGTCAGTATGACCGTTACCAGCACTTAGGATCAGCGGAGTCCATCCATACTACAAAGCAATTATTAAAGCAATATAATTAAAATTGGAGTTACTAATTAATGAGCAATAATTACATGAAGTTTACATCCATTTAATTACAACAAATAATATGTTAACATCTTACTGTTTTAAAATTTCAATGCGAAGTCGATGAATTGCCTGATTTCACCAATATTATACAGTCAATTACATATACAATTAAATCATTTATTATTAATAAGTTCAATGAAATTTATTTCAAATTTAGATACAATTATAAACTGATACACTGTACTTACTTTAACGGCGTTGTTTTGTTGATCTATCGTCGCCCCGGATTTTAGTAAAAGTGCAACAACGTCAGTATGACCCTCATAAGCACTTGCTAACAGGGGAGTCCACCCATTCTACAAAACATGAGATAACTGGATTTAATCAGAATTTTTGGTGACCAAGGTTTTTCAAGCTTATCCTATGTAAAAAAATTACGCTGATTCCAAAAAAGCAGTCTTATTAACCCCACTCAAGACATTTTGGCCATCTCGGCCACTTTTTGGTCAAAAATGACCATTTGTGGTCAAATGTTGTTAAATAATCAACATTGATGCTGACCATGTTTTGACCATCCCATCCTATTTAAAAACATGTGTTGAATCCAAAAACATAAGTCTTGTCGTCACCGTCCATAACATTTTGGCTATTTTGGGCTAATTTGGCCAAAATGACCATTTTTGACCAAATTTTGTTAAATAATCAAAATTGATGCTGACCATGTTTTGACCATCCCATCCTATTTAAAAATATGTGTTGAATCCAAAAACAGAAATCTTGTCGACACCGCCCATAAAATGTTGGCTATTTTGGCCAATTTTGGCCAAAATGACCATTTTTGACCAAATTTGGTTAAATAATCAGAATTGTTGGTGCCCATGTTTTGACCATCCCATCCTATGTAAAAAGTTATGTTGATTCCAAAAAAGCAGTCTTATTGACTCCACTCAAGACATTTTTGCCATTTTGGCCATTTTTGGTCAGAAATTACTATATTTGGCTAAATTTGGTCAAAATGACCATTTTGATTAATTTTGGCCAAATAATCAGAATAATTCGTGACCGTGTTTTGGCCATCCTCTCCTATGTAAAGAAATGTGCTGAATTGATAAAAAAAACAGTCTTATTGATACCACTCATGATATTTTGGTCATTTTGCCACTTTTTTGCCAAAATGACCATATTTGGCCAAATTTTAGCTAAAAATGACCATTTTGACCCAATTTGATTAAATAATCAGAATTTTTGGTGACCATGTTTTGACAATCCTATCCTATGTAAACACATGTGTTGAATCCAAAAATAGCAGTCTCATTGACGCCACTCGTAACATTTTGGCTATTTCGGCCAATTTTAGTAACAAAATGACCATTTTGCCCAAATTTAGCTAAATAATCAGAATAATTGGTACCCATGTTTTGGCCATCCTATCCTATGTAAAGAAATGTGCTGAATTGAAAAAGCAGTCTTATTGACTCTACTCATCATACTTCGGTCATTTTGCCACTTTTTGGCCAAAATGACCATTTTGGCCAAATTTGATGAAATAATCATTGGTGACCATGTTTTGACATCTTCTATGTAAAATGTATGCTGAATCAAAAAAAGTAGTCTTTTGATCTCGCCCATTGACATATTGGATTTTTGGCAATTTTTTTGTAAAAATGACCATTTTTTACCAAATCAGCATGTTTGGTAACCATGTTTTGACCATCTTATTATATGTAAAAAGGGTGATGATTCCTAAGCAGTTTGTCTAGCGAAACGCACTCACGACGTTTTGGCCATTTTGGTCACGTTTTGGCCAAAATATGGCCATGGTGGTCATAACTGCCAAGTAATAAGCATTGCAGGTAACCACGATTTGAAAAGCCTTTCCGATGCTGTTACCATAATAGATTAGACTAATCTTAGATTACAATAATTTTGTTCTAATTATGTTAAATTGTAGTCGGGTCTAGCAACATTGAATTGGTTATCTGCTCCAACATTTTGACTGCCATCATCAGATTCAATGGCACTAATACAACATTGTTACTATCGTTCGTGGATGATAATGCTCTCTGACTATAAATGGAACACATATTTTTTCTACATAGCTATCGCTATCAACAAAAGTAGTGCTGTCTCCAATATTGCCGTCTTTCAAAATGAAGAGTGCGCTTTTCATGTACCTTTAGATGGGTTAGGGTTTTCTTGAAAATGTGTTGGGAAAGTTTTTTTTGTAATTTAATTAATTACATCAGGAATAGCCGACAATACAGTGAATGTACACCTTCACACAACTGTCATGTTTTGCAGTCTGTTTGGAAAATTCACAGATATTTTTACAGACCGACATAGGATCGGTGACAGAACTAACAAATTAATCATGAGACACTAGAGATGGTGTTCCAACGTTGCAGCACCTTTATTATATGATATATATATATATATATATATGTTAAACGTAACAGTAGAGAAAATCCGACTAAGATCGGAAAAAATCAATCAAATA
>JAOTQE010070469.1:0-17041 GCA_025631205.1 Nesometra sesokonis
TTTACCGCACATATACGCCAGAATATGTCTATAAACTGCAATAATTTACACTCCTTGTTTTCATTAGAACCGATAATCCTATCTAAGTTTGTTTTTGAAATTTTGAAAGTTCATGAGAATTAAGAGAGGAAAAAATTGTATTATTTAGTAGTATCATTGTATGCCTATGTAATGCCATGCTTGGCTCAATTATACTGTCACGTTGGACGTATTGGTTATCCCCAGTGGTCAATAAAAGTAACTAACTAACTAACTATTGTTTTTCGCCATATCAGTCACATTTTATTGAAATTGACAATTGTTAAGGATAGAAATAATAGTGGTGATAGCTAGCCTAGAAATGATTTGGAATAATAGTGGTGGTCGCTAGCCTAGAAATGCCGGACGGAAAAGTGGAGTGCCGGACGGGGCTGTCCAGCACCGTCCAGCGTGGTGACATCCCTGTGTAATAATATTCTGCATACTGTATCTAATTCAATCTTACAGATACAATCACCACAAATTTCTTTACATTAGTTTGGTGTGTAGGCCTAGAGCAGTAATGAAAATCAGTTTCTGTTGGGAAGCCATAAAACATACAATAGTCCACAGGCAATACTGCAGTGTTCTCCCGAGCATGGTTTTAGTCATAAAAATTAACCAGCAATTTTGTTCATTGAAAAATAATTATGATATAATAATTTGGATTCTTATATATTTTTTCCTCCTTTATTTTTTAGTATTACAGAGAATACAAGAATGCTGATAGAGGCCATATTTTTGTAAACCAACTCAAAAGCCATGCCTGACAAGGTTTTTGGGGAAATCTAACAGTAATTTTTTTAAGTTGGAAGAACACTGATGACATAACATAAAATACTTAACTTATAATGTTTTTAGAATTACTATAATCATAAAAGATAATGTAGTATGTTATTATAAGCTCAATCAAATGGAATAAAATAATACTGAGGTATTGCATATTATAAAATGCAGTACCTACATGCGATCTGAATTGTTGTCAATGAGTAAAATGATTATTAGAAAATGAATGATCAAATTATGAGAATTATGCAGATAGGCGAGTACAATTCATTTGGTGCCTCAAGTTTGTTTTTATTGCATTTACTCTAGTACTTCTCTTCCCAATTGGCTTAAAAACCAAAAGGTACTGGGTGTGGAAAGCAGGATTTCTTGCCTCGAATAAGACACCATTCATAGAAGCCTATGTGAAGAGAGACTATCTAATGTGGCTGTAGAGGTCGCCTAGACGAGTCTAACTTCGGCTTGAAATGTTAGAGAAGATATGAAAATATTATTTAAAGAAGACTTTGACTGTACACATTAAATATTTTTATATGTAGGCCTAAGGGGTTGTTGTAAATGTGTTTGTTTTATTTGTATGATTAAGACTATCAACATCTTATTACAAGCAACAAACCTGTAAAGTATTACAGTATTTATTTAGTAAAACCTTGTTTGCAGACATCTTTCAGCCAGTGTCTTCATTAATTATGAGATGTTGGCTTGTTAGGTTGTACTCCTAATTCTTTAGTTTTACTTGACTGTCACCAACAATGGTTGAAACGGAATGCAAGAGAAAACTGTAGTACATAGATAGTTGATAAGCACCTTTATCGATTCATGTTTTCGTTTGTTTTCCATATCAATAATGCTTCTTTGCAAAAAAAATGCAACATAGATGAAACTACATGTACTACACAGAACGAGACGCGAGGTAACTGTGCATCCCTTACATCAGTGGTTTGTTGTAAAAAAATAAAGCAGATGCTAGCTGCAATATCAGCAACTTAGAGTACCTGAAAGATAAAATCTCAAATGAAGATGTATTTGGTGGCCTTTATTCAGTAGGTTGCCTGAAAAGCAATACAGTCTATAAAGAAGAACAACTTTTTAAAGGACTAGATTAAATGAACATGGAAAAGACAAACAACGTAATGGATTTATTGGTGTTCAGACCAGATCTATGTGTAAATCTACATCAAACACCGTCAACATATCGGCTATTATAGACAACATGAAAAAATTTAATCACTTTCCAGATTTGAATTATAGCAAAATCAAACAAAAGGCCATGGCATTATTTGATCGTAAGAAACATTGATACGGAAAACATGAACCACAACGAAGGTGCATACCAGTTATCCAACATCTATAACAGTTTTCTCTAGCATCATGCTTTAACCATTGGCGGTAGTGCTAGTCAAGTAACACTGAAGAGAGTAGGAGTACATATCTAACAAGCCCTCGTCACACAAGTGCTGAAAATGCTGGCTGATAAACAGCGAAACTGACTACACAAACAACGGTTTTACTTTAATGAGTATTATACTTTACAGTTTAAATTTGAAAACAAAACCAATGAAATTTTACCAGAATTAACAAACGTCTTTAATATATTTATTCTATGGGCATATTAGTTAGTAACCAGTGAAATAAGCAAGTGTTACAGTAGTAATTATGTTGGTGAATTTTGTGTTTCTATCTTGTACCTTTTATTGAAAAACAAATACAAATCTGTTTAGAGTTGTATTACATAGTAGATAAAATTCTTTCTTAATTTAAAAACATTATCATCACATGTATCTAACTTTATTTTGTTGCAGGATCAGTTTGATACCATAGATTTATCAGATAATGATGTTCGTAAAGTTGATGGGTTTCCACTACTAAAAAGACTCAAACACATATTACTTAACAATAACAGAGTATGGTAAGTATTCAAGCTACCTTGATCTACTGTAGTACCATACATTGATGTTGCATCGTTGCCAACTTAAGACTTCAAGCCATGGGATGGAGTCCTCTTGCTTTTGAAATATTTTTTAAATGATAAACATCTAGGCGCTCATACAGGGAGTTTGAGGGCCTGACTATCACACCTATGAAAGACAACATATGGGTGTGATACAACTTGCATTGCAAATAAATGACAGTTGACTCACGTTACTGCATGGCTGTTATGTTTTTTAGCGCCTGGTAAACATTTTTTCGGAAGGTATTAATTTGAATTCTCTTTAGTTTTTTTTTCTAATTTTTACCACTTTTTTTTTGTCTGTGAGCACAATAACTTTTGAAAGACACGAGATATCCTCACCAAATTTTCAGGATCGACTTGTAAGGTCAATATCTTGGATGCGTTTAAAAATGGGCAACCGATGTCAAATGGCTTGGTTGCCATGTTGGATTAAAAAAAAAACACCTTTTTGTATACTACTCCCATACCAAAACTTGAAATGTCCTCAACTTTAGAATTTACACTCCTTATCTAACTGTTCCCCAACCAACGAGTTCAAAAAGTGCCACCCCATATCTCATGGATTGGCCACAATCTTGGATTTTTCAAAAATAACCTTGGACCACTACTCCCATACCAAAATGCCTTAGCCCGACCGGGTGGTGCATTGCTGTTGTTAAGCTCTGTTTTTTGTGTTTTTTTATACTTTAATTGTAATATCATAATTTACAATAAAAAGTGTTGTCCCATGTGAACGTTGCGGTAAATGTAAATTTTTGCAATACTGCCATTTTGGTCAAATCATTTTGAAATGCATGACGGCACTGCACAATGTTAGACAGTACTTGTGATTTTGTGATCTATGTATCCCTGTGTACTTAACTATCCTCCACTACCAGACTATTCACCAATCCCAAGTTCCTTGGCTCAATTCTGACCAAATGCATACAATTTTAAACACTGTTATAGCCTCATAATTAGTACTTGTTTATAAGGATAGTATTCATCCTGTAATTGGCAATTTTACTTGCTCTTGTGTTTAGATTATAACCGTTGAAATACCGATTAGAGCACCGAGGGTGAAGAGATTTATATACAAATATTAATATCTTAAACAATACAATTTACAGGAAGTCAATAGAGGGCACAAAGAGCAAGTGTTATGTACTGACTGTAAGGCGTCCCGCAATGAGACATGTAGCTGAAGTTGAAGTTTCCTGACTAGAGCACATAGAGGGCGCCATTTCAATAATCTGTATAACAAGTATAATAGCTGCATAGTAATTGATTTGTTAGACCTACACTGTATTTAATATATGACTGGTATTTTTTATTGACAGTCGCATTGGCGAAAATCTAGAAGAATCTGTTCCTCATTTAGAGAGCTTAATACTGACAAACAACAACATGCAGGAATTGGTAAGTTGGTGCTTTGAATCTTAGTTTAAGGTAAGGGTGGTCATCAAGTCTATAGTGGAATGAGTAGTTCATAATAATAATAATAATCAATCATTTATATCTAGCGCCAGTTTGTTAAACCCTAGTAAAAACCAAAGGCACTTCGCATATAAATTATTACTGTAAATAGGTGGGTTTTAAGAATGACCTTAAAAACAGAAACGGAGGAAGATTCGGTGACTGTATTAGGTAAGGAGTTCCAAAGGGTGGCAGCAGAAAATGAAAAAGACCTTTGGCCATAGGATTTTGTGTTGGTACAAGGCACAACTAAAAGATTATTATTTGATGACCGGAGGCGAGCATGAGGAATATATTTTGACAGGAGATCACGCAAGTAAGTTGGTTGGTTTTCTAGAAGAGTTTTGAAAGTTAATAGTAGAATTTTGTATTTGTTAAGAACCCATTGGTTTAAGCCTCTGTATTGTATGATTAGGTAACCAGATTCTTTCAAAAGTTTCCACATCACTATTTTAACTGTTTAATCATGAGCCCACTGCGACTCCTTAAAAAAGTGTTAGGATTGGTATTTGAACATGCATCTATTTTTAAATTTTATTAAGAATTGCAAAAATCTCAGATTTATTATTTATGGCTAGATGGTGATCTTAACACTGTAAAATGGCAGTCCCATGTAGGTGCCTACTATTTGATTTCTCAGCCTTCGTCACAAACATGTAAATTAAATAATCATAACTGTTTTATAATTATTGTATTTTTAACATTCCTTTGTCAAACAAATTATTACATATGTCACATATATTTTATATTGTCGAAGTCTTTGTATTTAGATAAATTTTACTTTCATTTATTGATAAATTTTAAACTTCTATAAAAGATTGCATGTGCAAAATTTTGACATAGGAACAGCGTTAGAATGTAACACGATTTGATTGGTTGGATTCCAGAATAGTAGGCACTCGCATGGAACGGCACTTTAGGCTATGTATTCTGTTGAAGTTTACCATCTAGCTGTAAATAATAAATCTATGAAAAGTCTTCAACTATATAAACCTTAGTGGGCAGAAGTTTAGTTAAAATACTTCATTTATCATGACCCTAGTAGTACCAGATGCATAAAACAGAATGGTTAAGTCACTCAAGAAATAATGTATTTGTGTTTTATTTCCTCAACAGGGTGATTTAGACACATTGGTTTCAGTCAAGACATTAACCAGTCTCAGGTCAGTAAACGTTCTTATTCACAGTTGATTGAGGAGTCTAAATTGGTACCCAAATTTATACCAATTATACAGTGTTGTTAAACTGTTATTTTTATATGTATTATAAGGAGTCAGAAATATTAATGATTTGTAATTAAATTGTCCTGGAGCTACTAGGGATCATTCTTAAGAATAAATATATTGTGTTGCATACATTAATACTTGGGATTTTGAGTTTTCAAGGATTGTATCGTTGTGTGTGACTTAGAATGAGCTAATGAAATGATGGAAGCATGTACATCAATTTCATTTAAGCATATCTAACATGTACAAGGTACAAAATTGGTGGAATAAAAAATTCAGAACACAATCTGAAATGACCTCTACATGTATGCTGAGTTTAATTGCAAGCCTTCAGAGGTTTAGGAACCTTCATTCAAACTTAAAAAGTTGTTGCTTTGTGTAATAAAATTTAGAGCATCATGGTTTTGGCAACAAGTACCAAAGCAATGATGCAAATGAAGCAGTGTGCACATGAATACGATTGGTCATGGCTGTCTAGATATCAAAATTAAAACAAAAAGGTCTTGATACACAATGGATGTCATCAAATATGCCTTGTTAATACAATTCATAATTCCTTGTAGTCGCCTAACTTGTTTTTATCCCATTTACGCAAACATACTAACCCACAAGATTAGTGGGTCAGCACAAGCTTTCTGTGTGAAAGTTGGAAATACAGTAACTAACCTATGGTAAAGTTACACCACCTCAGCCCTATTCATATAGACATTTTAGATTTAACATAGGTTGAATTCCTGATCAGGAATTGATTTGGATTGGGAATCTAAACTCCATTAGCATATTATAAGTTACTGTATTTGTGAGGTGTCACTACAAAATGAGTCGTGTTGTACAAAAATTCAATATTGAGTTATTGTTATATTGTGAAAAAAGACATAAGCTTCAATTTGGATTTTTAATTAGCTTCATAGGTAGAGTATAACCAGAGAAAAATAATTCTTTAAATGTACACACAAGAAAACACACTTTGGAGAAAATCAACTTTAAGGATAAACAATTGTTGAATTTCTGTATGTTTTACCACTGATTTTGAAAAACATCCTTTTAAAATGCAGTTCAAACACATGTTTATTTTAAATAAATATAAACAGGATGTTTGGAATTATAAAATTTAAGTAATGAAATTCCCAAAACAATGAAAATGTTTATAAAATTATGGCTTTCTTACTATTTTTGACAATATCTCGAAATGGCCTGGCGTAAAACAAGTCTCATTTTGTCACGACACCTCACATTTATGGTCCAATAAATTACAATCTCCATTTCACCTGTCTTGCAGAGGCTAGCCTGCCATACCGTAGTACTGTAAGTACATACTCAGGGATGTCACCACGCTGGACGGTGTTGGACGGCCCCGTCCGGCACTCGACTTTTCCGTCCGGCATTTCTAGGCTAGCGACCACCACTATTATTCCTAAGCATTTCTAGGCTAGCAACCACCACTATTATTTCTACCCTTAACAATTGTCAATTTCAATAAAATATGTGACTGATATGTCGAAAAACAATAGAAATCCTAGCCTTATTACTAAAACAAAAGATTACAGCTTTTGTTCTATGGTCACATTTTGTAATGTAATGAAATAACTGCCCTTCTTTATTGTTCATCGCACGCTTGAACAGCATGCGTCATTGTGTGCGTATGGGTGGGTCACGGTTCAAGAAAAAGGGGGCGCTGTTTGCCGTCCGGCACTCAAAAAAGCTGGTGGCATCCCTGCATACCAAGCTACCGTGAAACTCAAAAGTATAAACATGCACACACGTACAATAGCTGTTGGAAACTAGTAAACGTGTTTGCACCTAGCTGTCGCGTACAGGGTTTCGTTGCTTTGATGTCGATGTCGATACATTCCAGGTGCCTTTTTTTTCTAAAATATGTTCAGAAACCTTGAATAGTATTTTGTTATTTATACCTTATCATGTGACATTACTTTTTGACTCAATGCTATGTGACCAATAAACAATCAGAAAAACTAGATATATATAAAAGTTTTGTATAATACTTGAATCATGGTATTACTATTTTTTACAAATTTAGTTTATTACGGAATCCAGTAACAAGTAAGAGACATTACAGGCTCTACGTGATCCACAAACTACCCCAAGTAAAACTACTAGATTTCAGGAAAGTCAAGCAAAAGGTAATTTTGTATGAATTATTGCTATTTTAATAATTTTGTGTTACATCCAGCATTAAGCACACCACCTACCACATACTGGATCTATGCCATCAGGGGCGGATCCAGTATCCACCAAAAGTGGGGGGGGGGGGCACACTTTTCTAGGTCCGGGAGGGCGTGGTTGCCAATTAATTCTTGACTATTGACTAGAAGATTATTCTCTCATTTTGGTCCTCCGGTACCCTTTTTTCCCCGTATTTTGGTTTTTATGGTAAATTTTTGACCCGGCGCACCTAATATAAGGGGGCGAAACTAAGTTTTGACGATAATAGGGGGTGCGGGGCGGTTGCGTAGGCAGAACTAATAGCCAGGTTTAGACCCAGAACCTTGGTATTACAAATCACACATGTTAGCCATCAAACTACAGTGCCACTAAATTTATCCATATCTTCATTATATATACAAATGCAAGTAATAAAAAAATTACTTATCTCGTAACATCTTGTAACAACTTATAATCTTTATCAGTCTTTGAGTGGACGGTAAAAGTGATGCGAGTAGTAAAAAAAAAAGCACAGCGATGGAGAAATTAGTTTCTTTTAATATGTAATATTTCTCACACATACAACACCGGTAATTAGTACACCAACGCAAACCTAGAACTGCTACGGTTGAGTGTAGTGAAAATATTTTCTTCTTGCGCGCTTTCTTCGGTCTGGTATTTTCCGTTATTCATGAATTGCGAATATACGTGTGAAAATGATCAAAAGTACCATAACTCATTGGTTTGTTTGGATTATGTTTGTTAAAACTTGTCAAATTTGTTACTTATGAATTGGGTAGAAGTATTTATGCGAGTCAATTTAAGGAATAAAAGTTTAAATTTAATTTTAATTAATATTTTGTTTATTTCTTTTAGGAAAGAGAAGCAGCTTCACATATGTTCAAAGGAAAGAAAGGACAAACACTTGCCAAAGATCTGGGAAAGCGATCAAAAACGTTAGTGTTTATTGTTCTGTTTTGAAATAACATGCTTGAAATTGAAAATGAGCATATGCCCTCAGTTGTTTTGTTTAATAGTAGACAGTTCATTCATGGCACTGTGCCATAAGTGACACCTACCATCTGGCGCATCATTTTTTGACCTCACATTTTATTTTTTTTTTTACTGTGACAAAAGTACCAAATGCAGAACATTGTCATTTTCAGCATTTAAAGACAAAGACCTGATAGACATATTGCCTTGTACCTGTAGAAACACCAGAGCTAGTGAAGTAAAATAATAACTTCTGTGTGCTTTGACACTAGCCATTATTAATTTCTTTTTACCTCCTATTTAGATTTGTACCTGGTGCGGGTTTACCGACTGAGAAGAGCTCTGGACCATCAGCTGCCGATATTAACGCAATCAAGGTAATTGTCAAGTTTATTGTTACCTTAAAACATATTTGTCTCAAAAATGTGTGCTGTCCTTTTATATAAAAATGATTATGATACTGTGTTAAATAGTCTTATTATCAGTGACTACAGTGTCTTATGTGCTAGCATCTTATCAATAAAGAATTAAGTTTTATTAAAGATATATCCATTATAAATTTAACAGTAATTGCATATGTAATGTTATCCATACCATATTTTATTAGATGGTGCTAAATTTATATTATGATAATCATTATACACAAATAATATTTCTTTTACTATCTTTTACTCTTTTGCATTCCAGTTATCGATATTAATGCATTTGGAATGTAAAGGAAGTTGTCTTAATGTATGCTTAGTTGTTTTGGCAGTTGAAAACTACCACCATACCTAATATTAGGTTTATGAAATTATAATTTATTCTTCAAAATATCTCTGTCATGAATTAAAAATAGATTTGACCTGTAAATGGATACAAATGTCAGACAAGAAGTTATGTTCAACATTTATAGTGGTAGTGCATTAGGGATTGGACTTGTGTGTGAAAAGACCCAAGTTTGAATTCTTTAATTACCATGCTTACTTGCACCTAGGGTTGTCTAATGAGGCTTTTTTTCCCCTCTGAAATGTACTATACTGACCTCAAAGTATTTGCTTTCTAGTGAGGCCACCAGCTTCTAAATTTTTTTGCTCAAACAAATTCAATTTTCCCTATGAATTTCGTACTAATATTATAAAAAGTGATAGTGCCAGTGTTCCAAAAAACATTACTTTTCAAGCATGGCTTTTGGGTTGGTTTTGGCCCTACACCAAATATCTATAAATATATATTTGTAGTTCTCTATGATGAGCATTCATGTAATACTAATACTAAAGTATAAAGGAGGCCAAAAATCTATGAGAATCAAAATTATATCATAATTATATTTCAATAAACAAAATTGTTACTGGTAAATTGTATATTTTACTGGTAAATTTGATGCTTAAAATCATACTCAGAACACTGAGTGTACAGTTCAATTTAACAGTTGATTTCCAAGTAACATGTTACCATTGCCAGATGCAATTTCTTGGTTGCCCACTGATGTTGGCAAGTAGTTGATACAAGCCTTGCTCTATATATATATCACTAGAATAACTATTTAATATAAGTCTGTTAACCCAGTAGTCTATTATGTTATTTACTGGTGTGGATTAGTATTAGGGCATTTGTTAATGTATCTCTGAATTATGATTGTAAGTTGAAACGTGCTACTGCAAAATATATCATCAGTTTTATTGACGTGGCGATGATGGGAGCGGTAAGTCTGAGAAAGAAGAAGAGGTAAGTAAACTGTTATCATGAGTTACCATGTTGTGTCCAGGTAAAATTTCAACAAGTTTATAAACATTTTTAATTTGAATTTTAATCTGTCAACACCATGGCAATGATTTTTTTAAATGTTTAATTAATTTTGGTGCTGGCGTGAGGTACTGTAATCTTGCTAACAATTTTAAGTGTAAGTTTATTTGATTAATACTTCACTAAATTTGATTATTATTCTAAATCTGTCTAAAATTTAAAAAAAAACAGAGAATTTGAGAAAAATAAATTAATTCTGTTTGTTTAATAAGGCTTTAAAATATCTTTGTGTTGTCGACGCCAGATCCACACGTCACTTGCGTGAACAAGGTTACCAAGGTGTAGCCGAAACGTAGCAATAGTAAGTCTACTTTGTATGGTTTAATTTTAAAGAAAGTTCCAAAATAATATATATGAAACCAGATGAAATTTTTCGAGAAAATTTAATCTGGCCGGAAATGTTATTTTTTATATTTCCTTTTTACTATATTTGCTATTTGATTTTTTTTTAATTCACACAGTTTATTAACATTAAGATTTATATAAGGAACATTACTATAATTCATATTATCAGTGGCACTTATTTTGAGAATAGCATTAAGTATGGCTTAAAATTTTCGGAATAACTTATAATTCTTGGCATAATTTTTTATATTACTCACTAATTTTTAGCATAATTTTATGTAAAAATTTACTTAGTTAAAAAAATCAGGAAATGCGAAAGTAGAAATACAATTTACAAGATTATTGATCAGTTGGATATGGCAACAGAAAGATTTTTTGGCCTAATTTACATTCCTCGGATTTATATTGTGGTGAAGCCTATTATGTAAAAAAGAACAGATTTATGTGAACTGTTTTTTGGTTAGAAGCTGCAAAAGAATGGATACTACTATGGGGAACAGAAACATCAGAACATCTGTTTAAATGTTTTTTTATTGTATCTTCATGTTTACAGGTTGCCATAGCAAACGCTAAGTCGTTGGATGAGGTTGAAAGGTTAAAGCAATTACTTCAATCAGGTCACATACCAGGCAAGGATGCGGCAATAAATGGACAAGGTTAGTTGACATATAACTTCACTGAACTTCGTGTTTCCTAAAACACTTTTTCACCGTTTATTGAAACAATTTCCTTCCATAATCTTGCATCAAAATTTCTGTGTTGCAGGAACTAATTAAAAAAAAATATCAAACATATATATATCTCCCATTATTTCCCAAGAGCAACATGGCTTCATAAACGGTAGTAAAACAAATCTGGCCATGCTCTTATCTACTGTGTATGAAGCCATCGAAACTAGCAATGCGATATAATCTACACCGATTTCACTAAAGCCTTTGATAAAGTGTCCCATAACCTTTTACTGTTAAAACGCTATCAATTTGGCATCTTAGTGGCCGGCTGCAGAGGATAGAAATCAATGGTGTTACATCAACTCTTCTTCCGGTTTTCTCAGGTGTACCACAAGGCTCAATTCTTCGCCCCCCTTCTATTCGATATATTTGTAAACAAGATACCTAATATCTTCCAAAATTCCAATTGTCTTATGTTCGCTGATGACCTCAAGATCTATAAAATTATTACCACCATTGAGGATTCCATTGCCCTTCAGGCGGACCTGGAAAGACTCCGACTCCGACTGGAAAATGCCTCTGAAATCTGGGAAATGCAAAGTCATGTCTTGCTCTCTTAGGAAAAACCCATCATTTTTGCTTACTCTGTTCAAGGAGAAGACCTTGAAAGTGTAAATGCTCAGCATGACCTTGGAATTTTCATTGACCGTAAACTGACTTTTATTTTACATGTTGATCATGTTGTCAGAAAGGTTAATAGACTGCTTCGGCTAATATGCCGTAATTGCAAACAATTCTCTCCATACACCAAACATACTCTTTATATTTCCATCATCCAACCATCATTGGATTTTTGTTCAGTTATATACAATTCACTTTCTGCTTCTCAAGCTTTCAGAATAGATCGGATCCATAATAAGTTCTTATGCTTCATCGGCCCAACAACCAACCTGCCTCCTCTAGTTTCCCCGATGTCTAGGAGAGCAAGACAGGACTTGCACTTTCTGTATAAATACCTTAATTATAAGTTTAACTCTAATCTTGTTTCAATGTTTTACTTTAATGTCCCTGCTTGTAATTTATGTAGTAAGCAATTTTTTATGTTATATATCCGTGTAAATGTTTGTAAAATGGTATATTTTTTTGTAAACTTCCATCATTGTACAATTCTTGTGTTTTTTTAAAATAATTCTTTAGATATTTTTAACTTTTCTTTCACACAATTTAAATGTATTATCAATGAAATTGTTTAATTTTTATTTTATTTTTTTTACCCTACCCATAAGAAATTAGTATGAACATACCATTGGTGTGTGTATACAGGAATTGGAGAAAGATGTGCTCAGCAACAATTGGAATTTGACAAGCAAAAAAATGTCTCCTTATTTTATGGCTTTTTGTGGTGCCACATTTGACTTTCGGCTTCTTTTATTCAGGCGTTATATTTCTTTTCATCTGAAGTGTGTGCTCATTTCCTCTGAAGTGAATGCACGAGTGCCCAATCTTAATATTTATATGTTAATTTTACTTTTTTACCTCCCTCGGGGTGTGTTCAAGTACACTAAACATCCCCTGGATACGCCACTTTATACCCTTAATAAATGATAGGCATGATGTGAACAAAGTTTGAGATCTGTAAGTTCACTGTGAGCATTATATACCAACAACTTAAAATTTACTTAATATTGTAATATTAATTGTCCGACCACTGTTTCTACCACTAAAACCACATTCCATGCTATCCTAGATGTTTTTATAAGTCTCAACATTATGTGGGCAACTTGACCTGATCTGCACTAAAGCTCAGTCCATGCTGTCAACTTTTCTTTGATAAAAATTTTTAATATGTCTATATATGGTCATGATGCGATATGTCTATATGTGGTCATGATGATGTCACAACATGATCATACATAGTCATATCATTACCATATATGGGTATAATCATTTTTTTGTAAAATAAATTTGATAGTCTGGATTGAGCTTAAAAAGGATTTGTCTGCAATATGGTCAATTTCTTCAAAATTTTACTGTGTTGCATGAAATAAGTTGTTTTAATTGTAAACTATCTTTATACCTATTCATAGAGTGGCTACCCAAGTATATTGTTGCTTATAATATAGTTATTGCCATATAGCCGTGAGAAATTGCCATGAACAAATCATTGTGGTGAGCACTGGCGATGATGGTGCCTCCTACAGTGATTTTTTTTAAGCATCATGCTTACATGAGCAAAATTGGTAAAATAAAATGTCCAAAATTACCTACACATATATGCCCTTCAGAGGTTTTAAAAGACTTATGCAAGGTTTTGGCGATCGTGCTTTCTATTTAGTATTCATGTTTTTTTTTTCAGATAATAGGCCCGAAGTAGAAGTAGACGAGGACATGGAAATGTAACCTTAAAGTCGTCAAGACAATCAAAAGGAACACACAAAGAAGGAAACTAACTCCGAAAGCCTCTTGTATATATTTTTTATTTTTTTCATATAATATTTTGGCTTTTTGTCCCTCTGAAATTCTCTTTGTTTTTTTTTTCAGAAACTAGTGTTTTAAATTATTTTTATATTTGTCACAAAGCAGTGTAAATTTTTGGAAGAATTCCACTAAATGATAATGATGCATGATGAATTTAGAAAACTAAAATCGTGGTTTTAAGGCCTTTAATTATGAATTTAAATTAATGCTTTGAAAATTACAGTTACTACACATGATACTAATTATTTGAAAATTGGCTTTTATCATAAACGAGGCATCACCACAGTATGAGTCACATTATTTATTGGATATTTTTTAGAAATATTATAATTATGTATAATATGGTAGAAAAATGTCAATGTAATACACATTTTAATCTGTTTTGATGAAAAAAAGTATCTGATTTTGAGATTTTCAGATCTACTTATCCTAGGAACATCATTCACAATTAAGATTAGAGCTTGTGTTTTTCTCTATTGGAATCTACTAAAAAGTATATTTTCCAACCATAAAACTTAATATTGTGGTGAGGCCCCTAATATTAAACATGATACATTTTCTCATTCTTTATTAACTGAATAGGTCATAGAAGCGAACATAATTGTGTATGCAATTAAAAAAACTATAATTGTTTATTAAATAAATAAAGCAAATATGGTTGTTTCTTCTACTGTACAGTATTTATTTTATGTAACTATCGCAGCCTCACTAACATTTCTCTAGTAGTATCAGCTAAGATGTTCAGACTCGCAGATTAACAGAAGCAAGATGTACACAGCATACAATTATTTGTGTCTGAACTAGCTGGGGATAGCGCATCTTAAGGACATTTCCACTAAGCGAATTAATTTGCATGAACAAAAGGCAAACGATTGTATGACTGCAGTTTCATCATCCTTCCCAGATGATTCACTTTTTTCTCTACAGCTTTTCACTGCAGTGAAATTGGTTATTCAAGTTGTGAAGCGAAAAATTCACAGTCAGAGTACCAGAATAAATTTGACATGCCCATGGCCATTAAACAGAATCAGTGGTCAGTATAGAAGTGCATGTGAATGCACATATAAAAAACTACTACATTTATTTATTTTGTTTACAAGTGTAATTACTGTATATAAAACATGAATTGCATAAATTTGCATTGTCATCTCTTTTGGTTTTGGCTTTATTAAAGTGTGAATTAATCTGTTAAAATAATGTAAATTTCGATAAGCGGTGAATAAATTTCATGAAAATAATAATGCAAATTTTTTTTTAAATTTCGCCGAAGAAATGCTGATTCGTGTGAACAAATTCACAGGCGGGCAATCATCCATTTTTTGTTCTTGCAAATAAATTTGCCTAGTAGAAAACAAGCTTACTGTTATCCGGAGTAAAAGTGTTTTTTTTTTTAATCTGGTCCTTATACCACAAATTAGTTTACGCCTTGCTTACACTACTCTCTGCTTAAACGGTGAATCTGAGCATGCCCTGACTCCGAGTCCTAGATTCTCTCCTGTCACTTGTGAGCAAAGACAATTCTAGCGAATTGAGAACATATGGTCACAATGTCTCACTGAGTTGGAGCAAAAACTGCAGATATACTAATGTTCAACATGTTCCTAAATACGAGTGAAGTCATCCAAGTGAACTACTATGAAAACTGCACTCAAACTGATAATTATTCCTTCTTTGTAATGTACATCACAGCTAGAATCAGTTGACAGTTGAGTGTGTATTAATTCAAGTTTGACTTTTATTTCACGATGACCATGTCGTGTAATACGGGAAACCTGTAATACATACTCCAAGCAATGAGAGATACACGCCATTTGTGACAGGATTCAATATTTCGATACAAGTTATGCAATCATTGGGAATTATGTAACCATTCCTGATGATCACATAATTGTTCGAAATACAGAATTCTGCCACGATGGCATGTATCACATTGCTTGGAGTATGTATTATACTTTCTTGAAGTTTATTAGTGGACATTTCGGACTTTGTAGCAAGTTTGAACCCTAATAAGCTATTTCACGGTTTCAACTGCGCATGTGTAGATTAAGGCCAAGTCATAAAACGACGCGCGACCATTATATTCTTTTTTTCGTTTTATGACTTGGCCTTAATCATGCACATGCGCAGCTGAAAACGTGAAATGGCTTATTGTAAAAGAAGCAACATCGTCCAAGTAGCACTTGCTGATATCTAAAACGTTACTTTTGTCGGGCTTCTTCAGTTACAATTTTGGACCCGTCGAGTGGTTCCATGCGTTACTTATCTAAATTGTTGAATGTTCGTTTTAGCTCAGTGGCTTAAATCTAGTGGCTTTTAGATTTATTGATACAGCAATGAGTTTGTTTAAAAGCATACTCGGGTTTTAGTCTCAAAGGAACAAAAGATTTTTTTTATCCGTGGCGGGACCGTGGCCATGTTAGCACTTTACTGCTTGTTATTTTTTGTTTGGTTAATTGTCCATTGCTGTGAGTTTTAAGCGGCATCATACGATATTATCAAAACTATAAGTCAACCTTAGCTTAGTCCAAACTTAGCATTGAAGTTTATCAAAATAGCGGTATACTAGCCCTGCTTAAACAACAAAACAGCCATTTGTCCAATGTACATATAGATAGAATAATCGGTTTCATGAGTAACGTAACTGCCAAAGCTCTTTCCGACTATGCAGTGCCACGTTGGTCCTAGTTTATCATCAAAGGCACGTTTGATGTTGGCAGCGATGTCTTTCTCTATCTTGCACCGGTCAAAGGCCTCAACTGCTATCTCCACGGCTGTCTCTTGCATCTCCTCGGTCATATCAGAGCTTTTGATCACTGCTGTATTCGATGATTCATTGTCATTGTGTGATCGAGATTCTGGGAAAAAATAGAAAATTTGTAATTGTGGCATAATATTATAATTCTTTGGGAGTTGGCTAACCGGTTGATGTTCGAATCCCAATCGAGAGGTCGAGGGTAGATTTGCATGTACCTTTGGGTAATTCGCCTTACCAAAATTTCTTCATACCTGTACAATGGGTCCGGTAAATTGCAGAAATTTAACCTTGAGGTTGGACTAACGTCCCATCTTGAGGCATTGTCACCCTCTTAACTGCTTCATACTCGGACACTAAAGTAACCAGGCGCGGATCCAAGGGGCGCCCCCCCCCCCCCTATTTTCGCCAAAAC